>VVHJ01008411.1:31616-42201 GCA_015107715.1 Tylochromis polylepis | reverse complement strand
CACCTGATTAGTACTCTAAGTGATCGGCGTGAGTAGTGGTCAGAAGAAATCAAAAAAGTTATACTGGGGACAAACCGAGCCAATTCCGCTATGCCTGGTGCGCGGGGAAAAATGATCAATATGCTTTTTGTGACATTTTTGTTTGGTGGTGTGCCGTGTGATTTTTCTAATGTGAAATATGTGCCGTGGCTCCAAAAGGTTGGGAAACACTGCTCTACATAGTGTGAAGTATTATCACATCATAAGCAGTAAAGGCCCAACAGAGCACAGAGCTGACACCCCTCTGATATTGCCAAGTTACAGCAGAGTGACATAAATGTCATACCAGGCTGGCTAACACCCAGCATCACTTTCCAAATGACAACAAACACACTCATCCCTCTTTCAAGTTTCTTGTCATGTTCAAGGCCTAAACACTTCATTCAGGATTACTGCACTGAGGAGCAATGAGGAGCTCTAAGATAATTTTAAAAAAGTTGATAAAAACAAAATAATCAATTACAGATTTCAGTTCGACTTGAGTCAACAATTGTGACATTCTTTTACAAGGTGGAATCAAAAAGGTATGTGACTCCACCCATAAAAAGAATAAACAAAACACGACTGAATATGGCAGATTTCTCCATCAAGGTAGTCTTCTTAAGCAGCTCATCACAACTTCCTCCTGCTATAACATGACCACTCCCTGTAAGCTGTCTGTTTCAAAGTGCTGTAAACAACCAAATGATGCCATTCAGATCATTTGTTTCCTCAGATACATCGGAAAATGACAGAATTCTGCATTGATAGTCTAACCATGGAGGACAAACTGGTAGTGCACAAACATACTCTTGCTAATACACCTGAAGTTAAATCTGAAGTACCAGGTACCTGAAGTGTACCATTTTCTGGCTGTGGCTAATAAAAGTGTTTGGCTTCTGGGTCAAAACCCAGCTCTCATCAACATGTAAATCAGGTACTATTTTGTGTCTTTGCGGTCATTGTCTCCAGCAGTGTATTTCATAAAGTAATTATCGCCTCACTGTGAAGAGACTGCTTGGTACCATCATCTGCTGAGGTGTGTGTAGCTACATGTGCTGCAAACAGTACTGTAGTATTATAAAAATGGAGTGGGAACTGCTATGTGATGACACCACTGATAAATTACCCTAAATGTCTTTTCTCTGCATCATATTCTGTAAAAAAGACAAGCTGTCATATTAACAAGATCAGACATTTACATTATATCTCTGATGGGTGATTATAGGTATATCAGACAGGCGTTGACTACCTGTCATAAGAAAACACAAATATTTATTTATTAAGCAAATAACAAACTAAATAAATGTTTTATACCAAAATCTAGACAAGTCAGAAATTAATCAAGTATGACATTCGTCCATTAAAACAATTTTTCTGTCCAGGAATGCAAGGAAATATCTGTAATTTGGCATTTTAATCAAAAAACAATAATGTGTACAATGTTTTTCTTTTGTTTTTATAAAAAAAAGCAAATGTGAAAATGCACAGATAACAACAATAATTATATTTTAGCATTAAAAACATCATTTGAATTAAAAAGTTTGTGCATAACGGTGGATTAACCATTACAGAAACATAAGAAATTATTTTTGGGAATTACAAATACTGTTTCATATTTTGAATATTGCCATCTCATTCTTACTTGCTGGCACACTGCAAAGCCTCATTGTGGGTGACTATTGCCATTTCACTTGAGATAAAGTATGTTTATGACATTATTTATCTCCTTGTGTACATGAACTAAAACACTAAAAAAAGAAAGTCTCTGTGTGTGTGTGGGTGGGGGGTCCGGTGGCACTTTTCCTGGTCTCCTGAGGATTTACACATTTGTGTTCATGTATTTATGTATTTAACAAAATGACTACACCGAATAACAACACCTTTTTTCAGACAACTCATCTTTCCTTTCTGCCTTCTCTGCTAGCCTTTTTCTAAACTCTCCCCTTGCTACCCATCCTCCCGGTATTTCTGTCAGTGCTCTCTCAGCCCTCCTTAATTCCATTATGATTGAGACGTCATCCACCTCTGAACTCCATTATCACCACAGGAACAGGCTGACAGTTCTCATTACCATGTTATAATCCCCTATTTAACAAAGGAGTAGAGTGAGAGGCAGTCGAGGGAGAGAGCGAATGGAGAGTCAACAGATGACACACAGGACATGTAACACAGCCCCTCTGTGACCAACGCAAACACACTCCTACAGCTAAACTGCTCAGTGCGTCTCTAAACCTTTTAGTGTGGTGCTGTGCTGGTAGTTTGCAATAATGTAACCATGGAGCTTTCAATTGGTAGGGTACAGCCAGTTGTTTATATTTCTTTCTGACCACTAATTTCTTTTTCAATATAGTGTGTCCAGCACTTAAAAGATTTAACATGCCTGCTTCTGTGCTATCAGTCAGTTTTCTTATTTGCTCTGCTAGCCCATGACGCTACAGCGCTGGATTACTGTGCAATACAAAAATCAAATCTTGTACACCGCACAGCTCTAGCATAAGACAAATGCAACAGACCTGAACTTTTCAACCCACAGAGGCCAGCATGCTGGGTCAGAATAGGTTTCAGCTAAATAGGATTTAGTGTGAAATTCCTCTTTAATCTTGTTTTAAAAAGCTGTTTATTTTTGGTTTGCACAAAAATGTATTGCAATAAACGAAAGACAACTAAGCAACAACAACAAAAAGAAAAACTGATTGCCAATAAAAATCAAAAGAGAAAACTGATTTAAATTTGGCAGATCTCTCCTTCAAGGTAGTGTCCTTGTACATTTCTGGACTGCTTCCAGTCTGACTGCTATTTTGTTTTATTGTTCACTGAAGGCCCTTGTTTGTACTTGTGCAGAGTACAAACATCAACTTCTGTGACACTTTCATATTCAGAGCTCAGTCTCTGGGTACAAGTTGCAAATTAAAAAAATGTTGTTTTTTTTCATAGTTATTAGTGGAAGATTCAAAAGGGCATTCAGAGAAAATAAAGTATGGAAAACAGCATCTTTGTGTATATATGGGTGGAGTTGCAGATCTCTAAAACTGCAGGATGTAATGTGCATACCGCCTAAGATAAGTTTTTTTTAATCTCTATTACCCTAACTATAAAAATGACTCATACCTGTACATCGTCTCACTAATAAAAAGGAAAACACTACCAAATTACTGTCTCAACCCTAATCTTCATTTGGATCACCCCAACTTATCTGCCATGAAGATAAAATTTACCTGTCAGGCACACTGGGCAAGAGCCACAACAAAACTTAATGAAAACAGCAGAATAAACATAAACGTCTTCCTATGACTTCTCTTTACAGTGTGCCTGAATTAACCTTGATTTTGATCCTGCCATAACAAATTTTCCCAAGACATCTGGCTCACAACTGACACAAACGTGCCTGTCAAATAGATTAGTTTTTTGTAACATCTACACCTATGGCCTAATTGCTTGAGTCTAAACACTGGAAGCAGAAAATCAAGTCCTGTCATGTCAACAACAGCCCAGTTCTAAAAACCGTAAAAGCCCATTCATTCTAATTTCACAAGTAACGCCACTTGTGACATTCAGCAATTTCTCTTTCTAAGTAAAAGTATAAACTAAATGGTCTGGTGGGCCAGACCTGTTTAAATTGCAATCAGATAGCATGATACTCCATGGGCAAAAAAAAACCACTAAGTGAACTGAAGTCATAAAGCCTTTATCTAAATGGTTTTGGATTTTAAAGACACCGAAATGAATCCTTATTAAATGAGTAATATTCATAAGGTTTTCCTGTTAATGGAGTTTGGTCAATCTAATGTGGTCTACAAGATAACATCACAGAGAATAAACGGTACCAGATATTTTGTTTTGATTAAAAATATGAAAATATTCTTCCATGTTTGTGAAATGTGTTGTATTCTTTGCCTGGATTGACTCAGACAACAGTCACTGATATGTTTTTTTGTTTTTGCTTCTGATTTGTAAAACATACACACGCACAACACAGTTGCTGAATCACACTAAAGTTTCTATCTTTAACGCTCTGTTTAAGCAGTTGTTCCACAAAGTTTGAGGAGGCTGTGAGTCAGGTCATCATCAGAACACTCACTGCAGTCTGCCAATTGGTGTGACAAATTCCCATCTGGATGAGTTCATTAGTAATGTTTCTGAGCTGTGATTGCAAAAACTGAGCTTGTCAGATGCAGTTTGGTTTTGTGAGGCTAAAAAAAAAAAGAAAAAAGAAGCTAGTCACATCTACTGTTTTTGCCTTTCTTCTAACCATCCTTGACACTGAAGCTCTACCTGCTCACTCACTGTTAAGTTGTTCTTTTATCTGTTAAATTGGGGAAATGTATAAATAAAGTGTGATGAATGTTGTCTCTTACCAATGATAGCATCTTTGTCTCGCTTTTCCAGCTCTGCGATGGGCACAAAGTCACAGTGCACTGTGGGGATGCTCTGATTGTCTTCACATGGCACGATGGATGAGTGAGCGTGGAGGGTCATCTCGTAGTCGTTCTTCAGCGTGCTGTACTGTTTGTTGGCCGGCTTGAGTGTAGCCTTGGAGATGTAGTACACCTACCGAGAACATGAGCTCAAAGTTGTTGACGTCATAAAAATTTGACTTCATGAAATCCTCAGTTCCCTGTGAATTTAATGCGACTATCATTGATTGAGTGGGTTACCAATTTATTGATCGTGCAAAGGAAATAATTATTAAAACACTGCTTGTGTTCCACCAAAACTTAATAAGAGTGGAAAAACCTTCAGGTTCAACTAAAATGTGGTGTCATATCAGCCCCATCAGTCCTCTAATTCACCAGAAAATGAGAAGCAGCTGAGAGCGAGGCTGCTAAACAGCATAATTTAAACTCAATCTGCGAGGCTCACTTCTTCATTTACTCTCCCAAGTCTCCGATATCCCCCCTCTCTTTCCGCCTCCCAGTTTGTCTCTGTGACTCTCTTCCTTTTCCTTCATTCTTCCCCCTCTGATTTACCCCACACAGAGATGGGAGCATGAAACCAATGTGATAAGCATTCTGGCTGCTCAGAGCCAGTCACACCCACTCACTGTTCTGTCAATACCCAGATCACGAAGAGACGATGGATTAGTTCCTTTATCTTTGGAGGGCAGAGGACACAAATTGGATATGAGCCTATGTTGGGAGTCACTGCCAGTGGCTGATACCTGAGCCAATGTGACTACCAAAATGATAGCCAGGGTTAATTGAGTTATTAAGCTCCGTGGGCGGGACTAAAATACGCAAGCGCTTTACCTGTCAGGTAATCGGACAGGTAGACAAGACAGGAACAGGTGGCCGAGATGATTTCGACTGGTGTTTACTTAATCTTTCTAAAAAAAAAAATATTGTCAATGATTATAGAAAGAAGGAATCTTTATGCAGTGGATTTATTTTTACTTGATTAAAAACATACTCAGTTCTTTGAGGTTTCTTGTAAAAAACAAAAAACTAAATTATGTTTATATTACTTACCAAAATGGTGTATATTCTTGAGACAGAATTAATGTCTTCAATTATTTTTTTTTTACCCACACAACATTTACAGGGCTGGCATTTTTCTTTTTTGAAAGAGCAAAAATGATTCCTTCTGTATTTAGTAGTGAGTTGAACAAAATTTCGTTGCAGATAAAATTCTTGGTGACTCCTATTTTATGTATGAGCAACGTACATTAAACGTAATAAATCAAACACATGCAAACAGAGGAGGTAACATCACATTTGCAGGGTGATGATACAGTGTATATAATATATACATGGAAATCAAAAGAATTAGGATTTATAAGAAGATATTTAGAAAGAGTTATCATTCCAATGCAGCAGATAAGTTTAACAGCACAAGGAAATCATTCACAGGTGGATATAAATATCAAAATATCAAAAAACTGGTACACAGATTCTTATAAGTGCTTTTTTGATAAAGCCCATTAGTTATTTGAAAACTCAAGATGGTAGACAATTCCATGTTAGCTGTCAAAAAAGGCAAGAAAACAATAAGTAAACTAGAAATCCATTTTTGAATGATCTTGATGTCAAATCATACACAACTGACCACGTAAAAGTCAACTTTAGAAGCCTGAAATTACTCAGAAGTGTGTGAGTTTTTTAAATAATTTGCAAATATGGGTGTAGTGATAAACATCTCCTGGATGGACCTTTACACTCCTCACTGGTTACTCAATTCTCACCTATTATCACCAAAAATCTTGTTGTTTATAGTGCCTTGGGATTGAATAAGATACTGAGTGCCAAGTATCTCCTTACCCATCCATCGTGGATTGCATGTGAGTGTTAAAAATGTGTCTGTAGGTGCATATTTAAAAGTGCTTGAGTGCTAGGTACGTGTAATTTACAGTAATTCCCCGTGGACTAGACTAGTAGAAGTTAGAAGATGAACTAACATTACATTTTGACAGTGTATTTTAACTACTTACATTAATTAACCAAAGAAACAAATAGCTAGACAGCACAGTGTTACATTATCTGCCTCACAGTAAGGTTTAAGGTTTGAATCTATCCAATGACCTGCTTGTGAGGTTAACTTGAAAGTGGCTTTTGGTGTGATGGTAAAAGGTTCTCTGTGTTAGCCTGTTACAAAATAAATGATTAAGAAAACTGATGACAGGGTGTGTGAGCACGAGAGCTGAGCAAAGAGTAAAGGAGCCTTCATGCATTGAACACATGAAGTTCATTGAATCATACAGGAATATGGATGACTGTTAAATGTCTGAACCTTGTTGTAAGCATGCTATCAAAGAGGTAAAAGGTTAATCCCTCTACTTGCACTGCACAGTGCAATTTGTATTAGCCCACTGCAGCTTCACTGTCAATGTCTCATTGCAATTATTTAGTTTTACATGTGACAAAAAAGCAAGCGCAAGTAAGAGCATATAAATCAAGAGTAAAACCTCAGAAATCTATCCGGTGGTTGAAATTGTGGAGTAAAACAGCTGTTTCCTTACATGGAAATAATAGTCAAACTGGAAATTTTTTAAATTCGTAAAATTAAGTGGCTAATGGGATTTCTCAAATTAATGGCTGGATAGAGACAAATATGCAAATTTTGGCATTTGTATCCACTTTTGAAAGATCGTTTCACTTCTCTGCAGCACTATTATATGAGTCTGTCTCGTTGGTCGTGTTTTTATGAATGTAGCCACTTGAAAGCAAGATGCAATGATTTAATACAAATTATTATAATTAATAAATAATTATTGCTTACTATCATTTAGAATTTTTTACAACCATACTTAAATCTGATCGAATATCTTATCTGATTTGCAGCCCTGCGGTAAGCCCAAGGGTCGGTGTCTGTGTCAGTTATGTAAGTGCAGCTGGAGCTTGTAGGCATAGCATTTCTTTCTAATATGGATGCTTTCTGACACGGGGTTTTGAACCAGGACCCTCTGGTCAAAAGATGATCCTATTACCAAATGATATTTCCAAAATTCTTTAAGACCATCTGGTTAGGCAGAGACACACATAAGCATCAGTGCTCGACTTTCTAGTATTCAATCACACATGCCCGTTTGCACATTGAGAGGGTTGCTGGTCATTTTAATCACGCTCACCCTCTAAACTTGAACTGAAGAGAGAGATTGCTCGTAGTGCAATGAAACTCAGTGTGACGAAAGCCTCTTTTATACCTAAATTACCATAGGATTTATCCACTAGACTGAATCTTCAAATGAAGGGTAAACCTTTGGGTATGTATTCGAGTAACTGTAGCCAAGTCAGTTTTTCAGAAGCATGAATGAAGAAGGCAAAAGACTACACAAATCGTAAGCAACAGTGGAGCAAGTAGATAAAGAAACATCTAGCAATTCATCCCCAAAAAATATTGAAAGATTATTCATTTGCAGGAAAATGAATACAAATATTTAGTAGCCCCCAAGTTTTTTTTCTTGAAATACGTCAGCTCCACGGGTATCTTTCATATAATATAGTAGTGCCATCCATGGGAGACAACACCGACAAAGCTATATCTGATTATTAGAAAAAAAGATACAGAAATAAATTGAAGAATGCTGATCAATCATATTAGCTTTTCACCAAAATAAATCCTGTAGGTTTTATTCCCAGTGTCGTCCAGTCTACTCTCTTTGCAACAAGAGAAATAATGATTATGGTCACCAACAAAATTCTTGTACTAATACAGGCATTTAGGTACTGTGTAAAGATGGATAAAAATTCATGCCAATCCTTTAATAATTTACAGGAACACTTACAAGAACACACTAAAATCTGTAACGCCTGTATCAATTCCTTAACAGTGACACACACTGATGTGAGCCCTAATGCCTCTGGCTAAGACTTCACACATACTAGGCTAACAGTTATTTCTAACACAGTAATGGTAATAAGACACCAGAACCACAGCCAAACAATATCAAAATGTCACATTTTAAATTTTCTTACACACATTTCCAGCCTTACATAGCCGCACTGCTCAATATGTCTCAAACACACATGTATATATTTCAGTAAAAATGAATTAATGAGTCTCCCCTATAAAATCCAGAAGTCCTGCAGAGATGAGAGGATTTTACAGAAGGATTTTATTAAGCAGTATTTCACTGATGTTGTTTCAGGAGCTGTGTGGGTACAAAATGAATACTGAAACTTAAGCTGCAAGTAGTGTGTCAATTTTTACAGCCTTTAGAGATTCTCTTTCTTTTGTCAAAATGAGTATTCAGTCAGATTTATTGGCTCGAATGCAAGTGCAAACCTTTCTTTCCACTCTTGAGTCATAAAACTCAGTGTAAACATGTGCAAAACTTCTCATTTTTGCCTGAAATTTCCAAGGAAGCACTTATCACTTCAAGTGTGGATGGATATGGATGACTGGGATCTGCTCACCTTGCCTTGCTCCACTAGAGAGAAAAACTTGTCCACTTCCTTGTTGAAAGCAGTGATCCTGATTTCACCCTGTTGACAAGCACGTTTCCATTTAACAACATTTCATTGCACATAGAAGGCAAAAATCAGCCACGTGTGACCATGTTAACATGCAACAGTCAGATTTAATAAGACCCCTCTACTCCTCTACTTACACTCTCATCCACTATCTCAAAGGAGAAGAGCTTGCCCTCTCCTCTGGAGTTACTCCACGTGCGAATGCTCGACTTGTTGGTGACTCTGGCTCTGATAGTCCACCTATAGAAAAAAATTTTTTTTAATTAATCTGTAATTTTGTTCTGTGACTATAAACACAATTAACACTATTGTATATTATAAAAAGACTGATTGCTAGATAATTTTGTCTTTGGCAGTGCTTGTATTAAAGTCCATCCGTCCATCCACCCAATTCATGGTCGCTGGGGGGCTGGAGCCTGTCACAGCTCACATAGAGCGAGCAGCAGGGCACACCCTGGACACGATGCCAGTCCTATGTCAAAAATATATCCTCTTAACACTTTATGATAGTTATTTTAGTTGACAAACCATTAAAAAACTTAATTAAAACTGACTTGTTGAGAACTCGCTGGCTTGACGCGCTAACCACTAACCAAAGTCTTGTCAATTGTTTGGTCGATATGCTCTCATCTGACCCGATAATTGGTCAGTAAATCACCAGTGCTACTTTCATGAGGCAAAAAAGTATTTATACCATTACAGAGCTGATCCATTTAAGTTAAGCTACTGTAGCTAGCCTGCATTATGATGTTCCACCAACTTTAATCTTTAATGCTTTAGGCTACAGCTATAGCTTCGCTGGCTCCAGTGTCTGCTGGTAGCAGCAGGTTCACCTAGACCAAGCTTGATGTGAAACTTCCTCTTTTGTACGAATGGAGAAATGGCTCAGTCAGCTGAGTCTGCTGGTATGATTTCACTTTAAAAACAAGAAGCACTCTTGTTTTAAGCACACAAACCTCCACCAAGGCAGCTCACTTTCTGGGCAGTATTTACTTTTAAGGGAACGGTATTGTAAATTGCTCCTGATGCACTCATTAGACTGAGAACATTAGATAGAAGGCACTTAGATATATAAAAAGTGCTTGTATGAATGAGTGAATGAGATGTTATAAGTTGAGAATTTTCATCAAACACAAATCCTTGGTTCATTAAAGCCCTGCACCTTGTAAATACACAAATCCCTTCCACTGTGTTCCATCATCAGATATTCATTATGCAAATACAAACAGGACATTTAATTTAAATACTTTGTTAAAAATAACAAATTACTGCAAATAAGTTGTCTTTAACAGCACAGCTGTGTGAAACTTAAAGGAATGAGTCTAAAGGTCAAACAGTAAATAATACTGCAGACACTTTAAAAAGCCTCTGTGACGGTGCAAAGGCAGACCCCACGACTCAGGCATGTTGCTCCACATGTTTTTATTACCACAATTCACACAATGCACACACGACACACTCCTAACGGTTGCTGCTACACAAACGCCGGCTGCAGCTCTCCGGCTGCCAGCCGCACATAACACCAACAACAACCAACCAATAATCAGGACCCTTTTATGGCTGGCGAGGCGTGATTGCCGATGCCGTACAGGTGAAGCCATCTCCACCGCACGGCACCGCAAGCCACGCCCCGCCACAGTCAGTTAATCTGAACCTGA
>VVHJ01008411.1:6765-30537 GCA_015107715.1 Tylochromis polylepis | reverse complement strand
AAGAAAGGAAAAAAACATGGGGGGGGGGGGGGGTGCAGTAAAATGGAACCCTGGAGGTGAAACTGTAAGAGGGAAGGAACAGGGAAAAAACGTGGTTAGGCAAATCCCCACCGGGCCAAATAACAAAATCAAAACCTCAGCAGCAGACCATAAAGACCCAGCAGTACCTGCTGCAAAAGTGTCCGTTTCCAAGGCAAGATCGGTCATTTCATTTCATTTCCATGCAAATGGGTTGTATAACACATGCACACTCAAATTCACACAGCCACACACATTGTGGGTGAAAAAAATGAATGCTCATACATGCATGCGTCAACACATGCCCCAAAGTGCTACCAAGAAATGGTAGCAAGCGGGGGAGCAGAGTCACAGTGTGAGAGAAAGTAGTTTAGCTGATGAGCAGAAAAGCAACAAAATCAAAGTGAAATCATAAACATATACAGCTTAAGGTTTGTTTGGAAATTAGGAAGAAATATGGTTAAGTCAGATTCAACTTTACAACTTTACAATGATCTGCTAGAGAACTTAACTCACACACAGTATATGCATGTGAAGGGTGTCTAATATAAGGTACAAGTGGCCACTAAAAGGTCCAATCCTGCCCACAGCACAATGTCCAAATTGTTCATTTTTTCCGACCCAGATGTTTGATTTATCTGTTTTATAACCTTCTGAGTCACAACAACACTATCCACCACCTGCCATAATACACCAAAGTAAGATGGTTAAGCTACAGAGACATGTCAGCACAAGTCCAGCAGTTCTGTTTCTTTGTAATAACACTGGACTGAATGTGGAAATAAATACAAAGCTGGACAGTTAAAATTGAAAGTCTCACAATCTAAGCATTTGTCTTTA
Organism: Tylochromis polylepis; assembly: GCA_015107715.1. Taxonomy (NCBI): domain Eukaryota; kingdom Metazoa; phylum Chordata; class Actinopteri; order Cichliformes; family Cichlidae; genus Tylochromis; species Tylochromis polylepis. Next base: position 29,679 of record VVHJ01008411.1, on the reverse strand, counting down.
CACTAAAATAATTAGAAAACATTTGGTTGTCTTTTCTTTTTATAGGTTATGTCATTGTCTCATAGGTCTGATCCACTTAAAATTCATTTGAGCTGCATGCTAAAATGAGTCTGTGGCGGGACGTGGTCTGCAGTGCTGCTGCAGGGGAGATGGACGCACCTGCACGGCATCTGCAATCACACCTCGCCGGCTTAAAGTCTGCGCTCCGTCTGCTGTTGTGTTGTTGTTGGTGATGTGTGTGGCTGAGCTGAAAAGCGGCAGCCGCGAGTGGTGTGAACGACAACCAGAGTAATAATAAAGTATGCTGAAAAGCACTGAACTGTGGTCGGGTCTGCCGTGGTATTGTTACAGAGTCTTAGACCTCTGATGTATATAAAAGTGATCAAATTCAGACCAAGATCACTTGCACTTACTTGCTTTGGTAGGGGTTGAGGCTTGCAATAGGATTCACTTTTGTTGAAGAACCTGGAGAAGCGCTGTTGGCCTTCATGGGCGAAGCTTTCATAGGTGAAACCTTCATGGTTAAGCCCTTGCTGGGCGATGCTTTAATAGCTGAGGCCTTCATGGGAGAAGCTTTCATGGGTGCTTTTCCCATAAAACTTCCTCCTCTGCCTCGGGGAGCTGAAACACACAGAGAGACATTTAAAGGAGTGTTGCATATTAACAACATGGTAATTTAATATTGCTGAAAGAGATCATCAACAATCTTGAAAATGGATTCACCACAAAAGCCATTTTCAAACTGAAATGGCAAACACTGGCTGGTTCAAACTTCTGAAATGTGAAGATTTGCTGATTTTCTCAGTGTTATTTTACTGTCGATTTATAGGTTTGAGACTTGGACTATTAACGAAGGTAAGCACGATCACACATCCTGTGAGACTACCAAACATTAGTTTCCTTTCTATTTAATACCTGCATTATGTCTCTTATGTTGCAAAAGTAGCTTGTTAACAGTTTTTCATTAACTCTATCGACGCTCCAACCACTGTGAGGTATTTATTAGCCCAACTACAGTGGTAGAGCACCTGCCAGTTTGCTATTAGGTAATACAATCTGAAACACGCTGCCAAAAATTTCAGCTAATATTAAACATTAGTGGTAGTACTATCATCGGATCTGTGAGCAGCTGCCAAAATAATAAAAAAAAAAAGTTAAACTCTCCCAACAGAGATGCATGTACAGAGTTACTTAATTCCCTGTTAACATTGGTTTGTGCCAATTTATAAAAATGTTTTTCTTCTTCGGGTAAGGCTGCCAATCAATTATTCATTTCATAATTACTATATCTGTACGTGCCTTTCAGTCATAGGAGGAAAAATAATTAGAATTAGTTATCAGACTATCGGTCTCATGGCCAAGAAAGCAAACATACTTGCCTTAATTATGTCCATGCGCCATGACTATTTTTTAACTTCAGAGTCAAAGACAGAGCAGTTATTCTAGATCGGTAGGAGAGAATATGGGAGGTTGATAATCAATGATTGATTATTTCTCGTCCTGTGTAATGCTCAACAGAACATAAAATTTATCTACTTCAACCACTGAATGCTGAAGTTGTCAGAAAATATCAATATGAAGGCTAATGTGTAATTACTCAAGCTGAGAGTGATTCAATAGCATAATATGTAATTTATGGAATTTAATTTTGCAGTGTTGATCTTATTTCTGTCTTTGTTAGGTGCATACTCAACTCAGACCTAATTTAACTACCTCACATAGAAATAAATCAACACAACTGTATTTTTTTAAGTTAAGATTAAGTTTTCTTTGTATAAAAAACTCATGTTTTTTGTTCTTCTTTGCAAGATACAACAGTTTGGACCAGCCCACAGACTCATAAGGTGCTATCTCACCTCCCACAATGAAGTAGCATCAGCCCCATCAGTATGATTCAACCCAAACACTTATCTGCTGACACAATATTTTTTATGCAATGGCTTCTTTTGGCAGGAATAACATGCCATATTGAGCAGCAGTATTTTTTGGAAGGGAGGGTGTGGGGGGGATTTTCAGGGATAAAGCGAATCAGGTCCACCGAGACCACTCCCTCTGATTTAAGCTCCGGTTGTAAAGCACAACAAATATGCACCTCGATGATATCCTGCTTTCTGTGTGTGTGTGCACCTCATGATCAAATTCCTTAGGGAAATCCACAGATTGAACAGCTATTTTCAGGCGAGGGGTAATTAACATCAATATTCATACACACGCTATCTGGATGGAGTGTTAGGAAGAGGGAACTGGTGGCAAAAGAGAAGATGAGGAGAAGATAGGTGGTGGGAATGGGGAATGGACAGAAAAACAGAGCAAGAGGGGGCAGAGCTTTATCAAAGATGCTCATTTTCTGTGGTTTACATCAATGCAGGCTTCTAATATGTATGCCAATACCATATTCGACAGCTCCTGTTGTTAAAGAGTGGACTGTGATGAGTATACACAAAGGGGGGGAACATACAGTACAGGCGAAAACGAAATGATAAAAAAAAAAGAAAACGTGAATGAGAAAGAATAGAAACGTGTGTGTGTGTGTCTGTGAGTTTATCAGAGTGAGGGCAAGAGGGAAAGCGTTGCGAGGGGGGGAAAAAGAAGCCTACAGAGAATGGTTAGTGATGAATTATGAATACTATTTTAAACGTATTTTAGTGAGTGCAGATATCTTTTTGGAATTTAAATATCATTTACGAAGCAGTTTGAAAAGACTGTTTCAAGAGATAGCTGCTGATGAATATTTAAATGGGAACACAGAACTACCTGTGACAACTGTGTCGTGGCCTCTGACTTCACACCTACTGCTGTTTTTTTTTAATGTGTTTCAGAATATTAAAACTGAGGCTCACGATTGCTGTTCTGTTAAAGCGAGAGAGGACTGCGAACCTAAAAGGTGCTCTCAAACACCTAGACGCTCAAAACATTTAAAATAAATGCCACAAAATCTTCAAAAGGGAAAGTCTTTCTAACAACAGCCTCCTACTACAAAGGTGTCAAAGGTCAGAAGTCTCTGCAGAGCACAATACCTACAGCAGCTTTCCATTCAGCCAATTACTGTACGCTTCCTCCAGTTTCTCAATCCTCTGTCCTCTCTGTCCTCTGGCCTGTGATTTTAGAACTGATCTTAGGTTTGCATCATCAAATATGTTCCAGTTCTTAAATGGATAACATGTATATAAAGTTTTTGTATTTGGGCTCATTCAGGAAAATAGTTTGTCCTATAAAGCTGCACAGTGAATTATTGTTTGGCCCAACCGTTAATAAACTTCACTGTGCCATCCTTTTCTATTGTTTTAGTAATGGTTGTTGGTTTATTATGTGCTAATGCAGTGGTGTCAAATGTAAGGCCTGGGGGCCAGAATGAAGTCTTTGGTGGGACAATTCTGGCCCCCAGGCCTTAATTTGACACCACTGCATTAGTGCATAATAAACCAACAACCATTACTAAAACACATGAAAGGTGTCCTCTATCTACTAAAGAAATGTCTTGGTTTTTTCAGTGGGTCCACAGTAAAGACATTTTCTGAGAATTAAGAAAAACTTCAGATTGTCTAATTACAGGACAGTCTGGGCAAGGACCTACTAGAACTTTTTCTGTAATTTTAACAATTTATCAAGGAGTTTCACTGGTTCAGCCTACTTGTGTTCAAAGTGTAGTGTATGTGGCCCATAATGTAAAATGAGTTCAACATCCCTGCTCTAATGTATGAATATATCTACATAAAGTACTGGAGCAGCAGTCGTAGAGTTTCAGTTAATACCTCTAAAATGTTTATTTTAACATTTCTTAGCCTTGCATGTACATGGGTGGTAGCCATCTCATGAAAATGGTGTAAGAGTTAAAGAGGATGTGCTGTTTGGTAAATACAATTCCTACATCTTTATGTCTCTTCCTTGCATCTTAGATCTCTCTGCCAATAGGATCCCTGCTGCACGGAGCTACAGTACAAGAAAGAGACATAACTGAAAGAAGTAATGAGCCAAGTTAGCCAAATGGAGGCACCCAGGGAGTCAGTGTGTTGCTCAAAGACTGGGACGTCTGCACAGAGGTTTGAATCAAAACCCTCGAATACAACAACAGCCCCCTGAGTCATTACATAACCCAAAGCTCAATGGAAATGCTTGATTTGTGGCATTTAGCAGTCTTGGAAAAGCTCAAAAATGTATTGATTTAGTAAGAATGCAATTTAGAAAAATAATGGAACAATCAATCACTAAGTCGCATTCAGAAGGAGAAAAGGCTTGAGACTTTATGCACAAGACCCCTTCATCAACAGAACAATTAAACAGAGGAGCAGTTTTCATCTAGCAGGTTGGATCTCTGAAGCAACACAGATCAAAGGATGTAATGAGTAAAGGAGTCTGATGAACTAGTTAATGCGGAGCCTCGTCTTTGCTGAGTCAAATTAGTTGACTTCTCTCTCAACCCCCCCTCCGCGCCAATTCTCTGTGTGCATCGCTACAAGAGGATTCAGTCCACAACACAATATTCATGAAGCCATGAACTGGAGGAGCCACCGGCCCACACAAGCTCCCTCAGTCACAACACGAGCACACAGACACACACCTACACATGCACAAACACATGCAATATACTAAGCACTCATTATCCACCCACATGCCTACATCCTCCACTGAGGAGGACTATCGGGTATGTTTCTGCCACATAACAAAATCAATGTCAATGCTAAGCGTAGTTGGTGGTGGTATAAAACAACTGAGTGAAACAAAGGCTAAGCTAATAAAAGCAGATCCAATAAAACACAGACTACTTTAGGCATGATACATGGCAACAGCTACTGTGGCAGGAAAGCGAGTATCATTTGGGGCTCCTAAAATGTTACAAAACTCTGGTTGGTGGTAAAATAGAGGAAGAAGTGAGTTATGGACTCCCCCAGTGGCCAGTGGGCAACAAGATAGTTTGCCGCTCTGATGGCTAAGCTGTAAATATGATTTAAGTACCCAACGTGTTATGAAAAAAGGTACTTAGACTAAAGCGACTTCAGTCTACCATTCATTTAGCATTTCCTGTGGCTACCACAGTGTGCCTTATGATCCTGCTTTATCTAGTTCTTAACCCACCCTCAGACTACAGCCTTTGAACACTGAACTGCTGTGAATATCAAAGGGATAGACATCAGGATGTACTGTTTGGTTAGCAATGTCTTTCCAAGTCTCTGTTCTCTACCAAATTATAGCTGCAGTTTGGGGTGAAAACAGTGAGAAGACTGCAAATCAACTGTCAGCAGCATTTGCTTAAAGGGTGCTTGGCTCCCTCTGTTGGCAAGATTAGGTTTTATTAAAAAATAATATTCTAATTTTCCCTGAAATAACTGAACCAAACATTGCATGTTTAAGCTAAAGCAACAACAACAACCCTCCTTGGTTCCCTGTCAATATTATACAGACATGATTAGGTGCTCTATACCACTACATATGACTTGTAGATGACAAAAATGATTTTTAGTTCATTAAAGACCCTGTGGTAAGCACGGCTAAATAAGGACTTGTTTAAATCAGTGAGGTACTTAAATACCGTAATCTGCTGAGCAAGTAATGATATCCATAATCCGAGAGCAGGAAAACCTCGGGCCTTGGCACACTTTGACATCACCCACATATATATTGTTGGAGACCAAGCACAATCCCTCTTATGGCAGTGGCCTCCTCCAGCCAGACAATGCACCCCACTGCTTGGTACTGATACCAGGAACACTGGAAAGGGCCTAAGCCATTAACCAATCATGTTGAGCAATTGCTGGATTCACCAGAACAAGCCCAAACCACAAAAGCCCCAAACCACAACCCACTGGTGTCCTGCCAAACACCACAGGATACCATACACTATATATAGCAGGCGGTCTTAATGTTATGGCTGGTTGGATCATGTTTTTGGTCTTACTATTAATAGCTTCATCCTGATCATTCTGAAAGCAAAGCTTTTACTGCTGTTGTTTCCCGAATGTGCACGCAGTATACACAAAAATAGCAGCTCGAGTCACTTTGAGGGAAGAAATAGATAATGAATAGCAATACAGTTAAACATGGTTGTACAGGACTGTGCAAAAGTATTGAGTCACTCCTCATTTCTTTATATTCTGCTAGAAAAATGGGACATAGCTGCAGCAACGTTTTTAAAAGATGTGCAAACTCGCTTAATTCTGTTTTTTCGACAGTAAACAGAAAGAGTTCTCACATCTTTTGAAATGTCTTAAATCTTAGGCAAGTTTTATCATAACTCCTTTAAGAAGTCTTCAGGAATAGTTCTCCAGGCTTCTTGAAGGAACATTCAAAGGACTCCTTTGGATGTTGGTTGCCTTTTGTTTTGTTTTCTGTCAAGATGATCTCACACCGCTTCGATAATGTTGACGTCTGAGCTCTTGGGAGGCCAGATCATGACTGTTGGTGTTCCATTGTATGTTTTCATATCCATACCTATTCCTATGGTATGTCTTTACTGCCCTAGCAGTGTTTGGGATCATTGTCATGCTGAAAAATGAAACAATTTCCAATAGCATGAATTTGAGATCCCCCAAACCATAACAGAGCCTCCACCATGTTTTACAGATGGCTGTAGACACTCACTGTTGTACCTCTCTTCTGACCTCCTCCATAAAAATTGACGGCTTGAACCAAAAATGTCCAATTTGTATTCCATAAGATCTGTTGGCATTGATTTTCAGTCCAGTTCTTGTTTAATTTAGCATACCTCAGCATATTCTCCCTGTTTACCTTCCTTAAGAATGGCTTCTTGACAGCCACCCTTCCACTGAGCCCATTTCTGATGAGGCTTCAGTGAACAGTAGATGGATCAACTGAAGGGCCAGATGCAACTCTCGGATCCTGTGTCAGGATTTTTTTTTCTATTTCTTAAGGACATGACTTTCAGATACTGTTCATCTGCTGTAGGTAGTATTTTTAGTCGTGCTGCTTTTTCTTTTGTCCAACACTCGTCCAGTTTTGTTACATTTTTTTAAGGACACCACGCTGAGATATGCCAGTAGGTCTTTGGGAATCACCTACTGATGCAAAAATACCACTTTATGCATCTCAAGCTTTGGCATTTTTTTTAGATTCAACTAAAAATACTAACTAAAATTGTTTCTTTGCTAAGTTGTCAGTCGTGTGCAGATGCAAAATTGGTTCATATATTGAGCTAAGCTGCTGTTTTATGCTTGAATGATTGATAAGTCTGTGTAAGTGGCTCAAAAAAAAACACCATTCCTCTGAAAATGGTCAGGTACAAGGACTGACTGAATAATTTGTGAAAATGCAGACAACACCCAAAGAAAAAAAACATGGCAACTATTGCTCAAGACCACTTTAAAAACCTAAAAGAAAATCTGGCTGCTTGGATGCAAAATATGAAGAGCATTTGCACAGTGCTGCATATCATATAATTAATGGTACATATTGTAAATGAATAAGTACACGCACTTTTTTCTTCAGGTTCTCAAAATGCACTGTTTTGCATTATAAGCGATTTATTCAAATACAGTGAGATGTAAATTAGTGCTGATGTCAACACCATGAAAAGGTGCTCCTGTCATACAAGTGACTAAATAACAAGCAGGAAATGGCAGCAGTATTATCAAAGCTTACGCCGTTTTGCATGTTATGTCAAAAGGCTCACTTGTTTACAGAACCATGATTCATATACAAAGTGTTTGACAACACACTCACTGCCGTTGCTCCTATAGGAGGGTCCAGGCACTGCAGCAGACGGAGGGGAGTCTGGAACAAAGGTACTTGATGACACCTTCTGTGGAGATGATGTCTTACCTAAAAGTGGAACAAACACCATAAGCGGCTTCCAGAGGCTGTTTATTACAGTTTCTTACCTTCATCCATACACACTTTAAAAGTATTGTACCATCTATATTATAAGGAGTGGGATTTCCAATCTTCCCTCCAGTTTCCTCTGCTGACTTCAATATCTCCATGTCCATCACAACAACCACACGCCTGGAACAACAAAAAAAAAGAACAAAGTGAAAATTACACCAAATGGGAAAACATGAGGCAACAAAAGGAGAAAGGAAATAAAGAGTCAACACACACCTGCCATCAGACAAAGTGTTGTTGATGGTCTTTTTCAACAAACACACACAGTTTGGTACCAGGAGGTTCTCTTCAGATAGATGGTTTAACTGGGTGGCAAGCAGGCAAGCTAGACACACAAATATACAGAAACTTTCATATATCATTTATAGAAAAAGAAAAATCACAGTTTAACTGGCTATATCTCAGTATCTAAGACCTGCACACTATCTTAGACTTTTATTTCCGGTGTCACTTCTGAATTTAAAAGTTGTTTTTTTTTCACTACTGAAAGACACTCACAAGTCAGAGAGTGCTGGCCATCACTCATCATAAGTCGGAACCTGGGTGGGCTTGAGGCATTACTGATCTGACGGATGTTCTGACAAACAGAGAGGGAAGGAAAGACTTCAAAATCAAAACAACAAAAGGCCCCAAGATATATTAATAGAAATCGTTAAACCGCTCTGTTTACACACGACAGCAAAGAAGCAATAAAATCAATTATAACAAGCAGACATTTATTTACACAGCCCTTTCCCTCGAACATCTCCACAGAGATAGCAGATGAGTCAGGACCTAAGGATGCCACTGCCTCATCTGCAAGCTCTGAGTGGTAACGAAGGGAAATATAACTAGCTAGCCAAGCTCAGAAGTTCTTAAACGTTTTAATCACAAAACAGGTACAGTGGACACCTGTGTTTGATCTGTGTTTGTTTAACACACAAGTACAGGCAAAACACAGACAGATGAAAAAAATGCATTTTGTCTGCATGTGCTGATTGTGCTGTTTTAGTGAGTAGGAGAGGTGGGAGGAGGAGAGAACAGGAGAGAGCAGAGGACAGATGAGATGCTAAAAGATCTGCTGTAGAGGTGATGAAGAGGAGATTATCACATGAGACAGAGTTAACACTCTTTGCCTCAGCTCAAAATGAGCCCCTGTCATACTATGAAATCAGAACATGAGATGCAACCTCATTCATTTGACAAATTTAACAAAGAATTGACAAAATACAGAGTATAACAAAAAGAATCATCTGATTTTAAAAGGCTATATTTTATAAAGTAATGGAAATAGAAGCTTGCAGTAAGTTTAAAAAAAACAAAAAAACATGGCTGTATATAAGGTTTTACATACAAAACTTTCATTTCAAGTACTCAATGTGTCCCCCTCTGGACACAAGGTAACTCATCCCATACTTTTGTGAGCATGTCTGTAGTCACTGCAGCTACTGCTGTTGTTATGCTACCTACCGACAACCACATGAAACTCACAAATCTACTCTCTCGAACAGTATGTGACTGTGGAATTAAAGCATTTTGAAATCAGATGATTCTTTTTGATACATCCTGTACAATATAGCATATGTCTGCATCTCCAATGCCAAAGCTTTTTCAGGTTCACAGTCACATCACTGGATCATTCCATCTCCAACCACCGTGAGCCTTCTGCTTGACTATTTCAGATTTGCATAAAGATTTTATGATCTGACGTTTGGACATTCATAATGATTAGAGAGAAATTTTACCTTCACATATCAAATACTTTTCAAGATAATGAAAATGGTCTGTCGACCCATTTTCAGCAAGCATTTTGGCACCTGAGTAAACATTTGAACATGAATATCTCAACAACTATTAAAGATAAAACCATGAAATTTTCACTGGCCATACTTACCATAAAACTGAATCTGACTAATCTTGTTGTGATTTGGTGCTATATAAATACAATTTAACTGAACTGAATATATCATAAAATGTCTGACTGTTGGCTAGTTAAAATAAAAAATAAATTTAAAAAAATCACACACACTAACAAGAAAACTTCGCATTGCAAATACAACTAGTGACAATTTCTGAATGATATATTGTTGTATTTAAAAATAATGCGAAATAAAACATGTAGAATACTTTTTAATGTGAAACTTTTAGTCACAAAATTGAAAAAAAAATGCTATTTTTTATTCAACTTTTGTGCTTGAATGACACGTCAAGTTGTACTGCATAAACAAAAATATAAGTAGTCTAAAAATAGAACTAAATTCTTTAGTTTCCAGATGGTATTGCGATTATAACTGATATATACTCTGTACTTATGCTATAAGAAAGCCTTCTATGGATATCATGTAATTTGAAATACAAGTGGGTTTCCATAGAGCCACTCACCAGCAGCTGCAGCACGGGCTTGTCCACATCTAAGCCTTTGCAGAGGGCCTACACATCAATAATAACACACATGGACTCGTTAGTTACTACTGCCTCTTCCTCCTCATTGCATATTACAGTGTTGCTAAGGCAAAGTTACAGTGTAACAACCATTGGACAAACTGCCATCTATTCTGTTGCTCATCTGGAGGGTGACAACCAAAAAATAGCAAAAAAAGAAAAGCGGATCTGGTAATGCTACAGCTGATGAACCATTTAAAAGGTAAACAACATTAGCTCACAGTGCTAGCAGCCTGAAGTTACACCACACCACAATCAAGCTTGAGACACGGAGTCAAAGAGAAAACAGAAGCTCAGCCAGTTTAAGGTTTATGCTTACTTCAACCGCCCCCTTTGTAAGAGGTACACTCATGTCTCTCGTTTGAAGCTTATCTCAAAGCCTTCAGAGTTTAGCTTTTCTGGTGCGTAGCTCCCAAAAAAAAAAAAGCCATGACACTTATCGCGATAGGAGAGAGGCAAACGATACTTTGCCGAGAAGTGAAAAGACCGGAAATGCCACACTTACGCCTTCAAAATAAACGGCACGTTTTGCTCGGCTACTGGACGACATTTACTACTTTGCCAGTCTGTTACATTACATTAATTTGACAGTTTCAGTCGTCAGCTACTGCACTGATTTAAAAACTAAACATACTGCTTGTTACATATGTAACATCTGCAGCATTTACCCAAATTGCATTTAGATAATAATGCATGATAACAATGCATTTACTAAAATACTTAGATAAATAAAACCTGGTATTTGTATTTATACAACACACAGATTCAACAAAGCTGTGATAACCACTGGGTGTATTTGTATTATAGCCAGAAATGAATAAAAGAAAACTTCAAAGACAAGGGGCAACAACACTGAAAAACACCAAAAAATAATCCAACTTGTATGGAGTGTTGTGTTACTACTTTTATTTTTACTTTTAAACTGCAGTTTTCAAAACTTGCTTATCTAAATACTGCCCTCACACAGAATTACTACAAATATCAAAAGCATTTGAAAATTTTCCCATATGACACACCAGATTCCGGTGCAAAATGTGAAAAGCACCTTGAAAATGATAAATAGTCATGTAAAGCAATTTTATAACCTCTAAAATGAAACCTAGTTTTAGAATTATTCTTGGATACTACAATAAAATGTTGTTTTTGGACAATGTGAGTAGTTTGAATTGGGTTATTAACCTAAGAAGGAGAATATTTTCCATTTTCACATACAGGATGGTCTTTGCACAGCCACGGGTTTGCAGTTTTGATTTTATTGTGAAAGATATTGCCGGGAACTGTAGTTTGGTCCACTCTAACGTGACAGGTGTGCTGAGAGTGCTGCGAGCTGATGTGAAACGCATTCCAAACAAACCCAAACTACCCTCCGGTCCTGCGGTCCTGTTAGCAGGGTCACGCGGTTCTGTCCCAATCCATAATGGATCTGCCGTGCGTTCAGTGGCAAGATCACGTGGCACAGAAGTGGCGCGCTCTCGAGCCCAAACTAAAGGAAGAGTTTACGTCCCTGCTTGAAATAGATGACGTTTTCAGGTGTGCTCTAACCTTCATGAGGTAAGGACCCAGTTCAGCTGATGTAGTACCAATAGATTTAAAGCAACGAGCCTATTTTATTGATCTGACACTGACTGGTAGTTCTGGGGCAGCTGTAGCAGCTTGGACCACTTGAACTGGACTTTAGGCCTGGAAAAGTTTTTGAACAATGCTCTGCTTCACCTGTTTTGTGTTTCTGTGTATTATTAAAGGGTTCTTTGTGTTTTTGCAGACAAGATGACCTGGACTTCTTGCAGCCAGTGTCTGCAGGATATTCAGTACAGAAGGATGCAGCGCTAGCAGCCAAATGCAGGGAGAGGGGAAACTCCTGCTTCAAGACTACAAACTACACTGCAGCTGCTCTGCACTATTCAAAGGTAAATTTGAAACAATATTGTATCTTAGTCTGGGACTGTAGCCACCCTAGATACTTCAATTCAGTTTAAAAAAAACCCCTCTCTTTTAGCAGGAAGGAACCTCCGATGGAACCATGCTCAGTAAGAGAGTGGCCATATGCTGCAATGGGTTGGAGTGATTGGGGGGAAGACAGGACAAAAGACACACCGTGGAATAGAGCCAGAGATTAATAATAACCAATGATTAAATGCAGAGGGGTGTGTAAACACATAGAGAGGGAAAAAATGTGAAATACTAGCTCTGATGTAAGATAAGTAAGAAATAATAAGGCTGGTGATTATTGCTGACACATCTGAGGTATATCTGGTTTTCATTTTGACTCTAAAAGTGTAAGCATGCCTTTGATATTAAGCACCTTAAACATGAAAACGCCACCCACCATAAACCCCTACCTTCACTGTCTCCTGTTATTACAGGGCGTCGGTTTTGCTCCCCGAAGTTCGGAGCAGCTGTCTCTGTGCTACGCCAACCGTTCTGCTGCGCTCTACCATCTACAGCACTACCAGGTGAGTCTGTGCCACTTTCACCATTAAAACCAGCTGTGCTTGGTGGTTGGCTAGTGTTGTCATGGTGTGATCTACAATTGCCTGTAGGAAGCTTGCAGAGAAAAACGTGCTGGTTCAAATCCTCATGCAAACGGTTTATGATTTGCAGACAAGACTGCATAAGTGTTCTTTTTAAAAATGTTAAGACTTTCCACATGTAAGGGACATTTACCTCTACAGCCATTTCTTCCTGTGGCCAACAGGAAGGATACCCATGTCCCTCACATGACACCCGTTTCCATCACAGGAGCTTTACCTGGAACCATTTGTGCAGGTGCTTTGCAACTAGGAGCTCATCTTCTATAATGATTTTTTACGATTCATTAAATAAAAAAAAATATTGGCCATTACAATATTTTTCAATATCCTATTTCTCAAACTTGTGCCAGGCACCAGGATTAAATCAAAGCTGTACAGGACATTCATTTATCCTGCTTCCTTTTGAAGCTGTTATAAAATACCTTCGACTGCTAATTCCACACTGTCCTCCCCACACAAGTCAGGTAAGAGTTTTGAAGCACCAGCTGAATCCACAGTAACAACCGTGGTCTCCATTACTTGATGTATAATAAGCCTGTATGGTTAGGAAGTGTCTGTGGGAGGACATTAATCTGCCAAGAACCAGGAATAAAAAGATGAAAAACATTAAAAGTTAAGATGAGCTAAGTTAAAAAAAAACATTAATTCCTGTAGTTTCTCATCTTTAAGCCTAACATGTCAAATAAGTTATTATCAGTTTATTAAATTTTTAACACCTTCAAATGGGAAGCATGAATTAGATATTCTAGTTTATGAAATTGTGCATGTTTAGCAAAATCTTGATAACTGTCTAAACCTAACTCCGTCTGGTTGGGCTTTAACTCTTTTCTCTAATAAAGACGACATTTAACAACCCCTCTACCCTTAATGAGGAGTTTTGACACCTCTGTATAAATCAATAAAGACGTGGTTTGACGAGCAATAGAATAGTTTTCGTGTTTTTCCAAGGGAAGCTCCATAGGCAGAGACCACCCTCACTAATATCTGATGCAAACACAGGCCTTTTGTTCCATAAGCAGAGCACAACTATAATAGAAACCACTCAGTTCAGAAAGGGTTCTCCTATTGGGTTAGTTAAGAGTTGAAACAAACCTAGTTAATTATCCTAACTATAACCACTGGCCTTAAAGGTCTAAACCCGCCGCAGTTTTTAAGTTTTGTGCCATGAGCCGACGGTAAACCTTTCCATCAAGGAAAGAATGCACTAGTGCACATTTTATTCATCCACAGTTCATTACATACTGTGATATTGCAGAGCAAAATTCACTCTTTTTTTTTTTTCTTTGACTTCTCTTCTTGGAATCATAGCAGATTCTTTTTCTTTTTCTTCTTCTTCCTCTGCTTCTACTCCTCCTCCTTCCTTTAGGGGTTGCCGCAGCAGATCATCTGTCTCCATCTCAGCCTTTCCCTGACATCCTTTTTCTATCACACCAACCCTCTAAACATCCTCCTTTGGTGCAGCCATGAATCTTCTCTGTGGTCTTCCACCTTTTCCTTCTGCCTGCACCATCTAAAAAATCCTTAGTCCATTATATATGCTCTATCTCTCCAATATACACTCTACCCCTTGACTAACCAAACTATTTTTGAATCATACTGACTGTCAAACCTGGGTTTATATGTGGTACAAACTCTCAAAATCAGACTTAAAGCAAAATCCTAATCACAACCACCACACCAACTCAAATGCTGTCCTCACACTAAAATGCTCTCAAATTCATTTTGGCCTAAACCTAAACTGTTCCAGCTCCTAATGCTATAATGAAGAACATTTAGTTCAGATTTTCTGAGTCCTCTACTTAGACAACACCAGGTATGATGAGACTAGAGAGCTGTGGATGGTGTGTGTCAGTGCATTGACTGGACCTTCTTTGACCCCCCCCTAATTCAGCTGCCTACCTGACAGACAATGTACAGACCATCATTATGATAGCTAGGCTACCTAACCATAGCCAGAGCTATAACTGGCAGAATCATACTTCATACGTAAAACCTTGCAACAGCTTAGCAGGCGTGTGAAATGGATAAGAATGATAAAAGTGCTTATTTCTGTACCAGTCACAAGTTGTTTCAGCTCATCTGTATGTAGCATTCACAACACTGCTTATTGTCCTTAAAAAATGCCTCTAGTATTCCTTTTCTCAGCCTTCCTATGACAGGTTTCTAAGCCTTACCCCTCCGGTTCAGTGCAGAATTCATGAGTTAGTAAAAAGTCTGTCATCTCTATGTTTTGCTCACAGTCTTTGATTTTGTGATTGTTCACGCTCCAGCTTTTCTGTTTTCCTCAGGAATGCCTTGATGACATTGACAGAGCCTTGAAGAATGGCTATCCCTCTCATCTTTTACACAAACTGGAGGACCGCCGCACTCTATGCTTTAAACATCTCTCCGTACATGAAAAGGGAAAGGAGGATGATCAAAAACCTGCCTCAAACGATTGTAAAGGTTCAGGCACAGCAAATTCACCATCTGTTGGGCCTCTCACATTTGGGATTTGTCCTCAAGTTGTTGTTGACTCCACTGTGGAGAAAGGTCGACACCTGGTGGCTGTAAATGGAATAGCAGCCGGGGAGGTCATTCTCACTGACAGGCCGTACAGCTGTGTCCTCATACCAGGAATGGAGGAGGTGAAAGGGAAGGTGGGATGTTACGGCAGAGGGAGAGAAGTGTTGTTTGGAGTCGAGGACAGGCGTTGCCATAAGTGTTTGACTGAAACGCTGAGTCCTGTACCATGTGACAGGTGTAGCTACAGCCGATACTGCTCAACTGGCTGTCAGCAGGAAGCCTGGGAAGAACATCATCGCTGGGAGTGTGCGCTGGGAGCAGATCTGATGGCGATGGGTATGATGTCACAGCTCGCCCTGAGGGTAGCTCTCAAGGCAGGGTTAAAAAACTTCCTACTAGCAAGGGAGCCAATCAGAGACGAGCACAAGGAGTGTTTTAATAATCACACGAGTGATCCTTCTACGTCATCCTACGGGGGCCCTTACCTGAATGTGTATAATTTACTGCACCACCTGAATCGCCACGGCCCTGCTCTGCGTTTCATGTGTGCGGTCACCGCGGCAACACTCTACCTGAAGCTTAGCAAGGCAGGACCTCCACCTGGATCTTGGAGCCATAGCCCACAGGGACCAAACAAGGAGGGAGGAGATGCTGATTGGAATGCAGAGCTATGGATGCTGGGAAGTGCAGTTCTACGGCACATCCTACAGCTGAGGTGTAATGCCCAGGCAATAGTCGTGCTGCAAGACACAGGTGACTGCAGGTGCAAAATGTGTTGTTAAGTTGGCTCAGATTTAGTTTAGTTAGAAAAAACAGCTGCAGCTGCGTCTCAGAGGCAGAAAAATGAGAAAGATATGCAATGAGGAGGAAGAGGCAGTAGTAACTAACGAGTCCATGTGTGTTATTATTGATGTGTAGGCCCTCTGCAAAGGCTTAGATGTGGACAAGCCCATGCTGCAGCTGCTGGTGTTCCCTCTTTGATGAAAATGATGGATGACACAACTAAAAACGATTCCACTGGCATAAAAGTTGTTTTTTAGCTGCTTCAGGTGTGACGGCACAGCAGATGTTTTCAGAGGGAGATTTACAGTGCTATCACTTTGCTTTTTTTCTAACTCAGTGGAACGAAAACAGTAAAAAAAAATGTGGCTGAGAATGAAGTTAAAAGTGGAACTGAATGTAAACATGCTTGGATGATGGGACATATTTACACTGCTTGTTGGGTCAAAAATTCAGTTTCAGGTTATCATTGAAGACCACAGAGGTTTACGTTTAGGATGTCACAACCAGAAAATTTAGGAGATTTTTGCTTCAAAAGGATTTTAAAGATATATCTAAAACTTTTCTTATTGAATTTTGCAACCATAAATACTCTGTAGTGTAGTTGACTATGGACGAGGTCCGTTTTTATAATTGCATTTTGTTTCGGCTTTTTGCATCTCACAGGAGCAACAAACTCAGCAGTGCAGTCCAATAGGGAAATTCGCATTGCTACTGCAGTATTCCCAACTCTTAGTCTTGTCAATCACTCCTGCTGCCCCAACACCAGCCTAGTGTTCAGCACTGGAGGCATTATTGAGCCTTCTGGTTCAGCTCTGTCTGCAGACTTCAGTGAGAGTGAAGCTGAATGCAGGCACAAGGCGCAGGGAGTCACTGTAACAGTCAGAGCAGCCAAACTCATCACTCCTGGACAAGAGATCCTGCACTGCTATGGTATGATGTACGATGGAACATTTAGATGGATTAGAATCAATATGGTATCATAACATTGTGCATAAAAGCAATTTTTCATCATTTTTTAATGTTTTTTTTCTTCAGGTCCTGATAGCAGCAGGATGGTGACCCAGGAACGCCGGAGTCTTCTGCAAGAACAGTACTACTTCCTGTGTCAGTGTGAGGCGTGTAGCCAACATCAGCAGGACGTAGAGGAGCCCAGACAGCAGCAGCCAGACGCTGAGGGCAGTCCACGCAGATTTGGACTCCTGTGCATCAAGTGCAAAGGATCTCTCAAAGTACGAGATCATTATTGACTTTTTTCAGGATTAATTCTGGGGGGCACAGTCTCGCAGTTCTGGGTTTGAACCTTTCGGCTAGCCTGTGTGGGTTTTTTGGGGGGCACTCTAGCCTTCTCCCTCAGTCCAAAAACATGCTGCTTAGTTTAATTTGTGATGTTAAATTGGCCATAGGTATGAATGTGAGTGTGAATGGTTGTCAGTTTCTCCCCCTGTGACCAGCTGATGACTTGTCCAGCGTGTGCCAAGCCTCTTGCCCTATCCTTAACAATGAAAGAATTGTTAAGGAAACAGATTTGTCAATTCTTCTGGTTGTTTGCCCAATGCCTGTTGACATTTCCACGTTAATCATTTGAATCATAATACTTTTCAGAAAAGGAGTGAGGACAGAGAAGCCGGATTTGTATGTTCACTCTCATCCTGCAGTCATTGTATGTCCTTATCTGACGTGAACAACAGGCTGCAGGAGATCAGGGTTAACCTGGAGAAGGCTGTGGAACTCATGGAGATAGACAGGCCAGGTGCTTGTAACAAAAAAACAAAAAAAAACCCATCCAAATCTAGTCAAATATAGAAATACATCACTCTCGTGTTATTCTTCTCTTTTACCCTCCCCCAGGTGAGGCCCTGAGACTGCTAAAAAAGACTCTGTGTCAGTCTGGGCTCATCCTTGCAGAGACACACCCGCTACAGGGGGAGCTGGCTGATGCCACAGCCAGAGCTTATGCTTCTATGGGTACGCATAATAATGATGTGGAGTATTTGCATATGAGCTGTGTGGTTAAGGGTGTTTGTGTTTTTAATACCCTGAGGAGTAAAAAAACCCCAAAAAGCATCTGTGCATATTCTTTGCAGTCTTCTTACTGCTTTGTTTGTGTTCTGTTGTTTCTGTAGGTGACTGGAATAATGCAGCATCCCATCTGGAGCGAAGTGCTGTAGCCATTGCCTCCCAGTTTGGAAAAGAAAGCATTGAACTGGGTCGACAACTCTTCAAATTAGCACAGCTACACTTCAACGGGTGAGAAAAGTTGTGCAGAGAGTGGGGAGAAAAAAAATTTCAGGTTGCTCCCTTTCTTTTTTAGTGTCTAGTGCTAAATGTGCAGTCACACTGCAGCTGTCAGAGTAATTGCCTGAACTCAGGATACTTGGTTTAATAAGATGACAAACCGTACCTGAGCCAGGTACCTAAAGCTTTATGGTCTCATAACTTCTGCTATGTTCTGTGTTTGACTGGCTTTATTTGTAGAAATAAGAACCTTTGCGTCATTTTCCTCTCCTTCTCCCAGTGGTTCCCGAGGGCCGGCTCTCTCCGTCATCCCCAAGGTCAGGCGACTTCTCTGCCTTCACTGCGGTCCACACTGCCATGAATTACAGGAGCTGAAGGCCATGGAGGACTGCTTACAAGGGTAGTTTTCAAAAAATCTTCAAAAAAGTAAACTATAATTAGTTTTGTATCCTGTGAAGCTCATTAAAATATGAGAAATTTCACGATTTTAGGCCTTGTTTGTTTTGTGTCTTTAAAAAGCTGTTACATTACAGGTAACATATACTCTTTTTTTTTTTTTTTTTTTTTTTTTTTTTTACTTTTTGTTTTTACAAAGCACATAAAGAAGAAATTATATTATAGCACTGTAGTGCTGTACATACCCTCAGCTATGCTACAAATATAGGTAACCGTCTGACCTTTAGATGGCAGCAATTGTCCAGTGACTAATTCAATTTCATGCTTGAATGACTGGAAAGTAAGATGTAGCTTCTACTCCTGAACCTACAGTACATGGCCCATGTCCTCCAAGACCTTCAGCTTAAAAGGCTTTATAAGACCATTAAGGCTTGATGTTCAGGTGTTGGAGTGTTTTTCCTCTCTCAGTCATCAATCAATTAAAAGACTTGCATGTAAGCGATGAAGTACAAAGACTAGTGTACCACAGCAGTGAAGAAATAAGGGGTCAGGTCACAGTAAGCTCTGTTGTAAAGGTTCATTAGCTTTTAGAAAGGAGCGGAAGCTCATGTTGGGCAAAGACAATAAAATCATGATCACAGCTGGAAGTCCCGAGGCATGTGCCAGTTAAAACCTCCCAAGTATCTGGAGGGCAGCCAATCTGACAGATGTGGAGATGTGCGTACAAGTCAAGGTCAAGACAAAACTCTGGTGAAGCAGCTGGTGAAAGAAGCTGAGGAGCAGTGAACTCCTCAGTGAACTCAGAATGGTCCATGGGGCAGATTCCTGCTGATGATTGTGGGAAGAAGGTTGAACGAGGAGCAAATAAAGTAAAGTCTGAATAACATCTTCACTCAGGTCAACTCTGAGCCAAAGTGGAAGAAGACTATTGCAGAGATTATTCAAGTGAGACTGTTAAGTCTCTCTAAAAACTCTATAGAAAACTGAGACTGTAGATGAAGTTATTTTCAATATCTATTAATGTGCTGATTTTTTTAAATCAAATCTGTATTCTATAACACATTAGAAAGTGGTTAGAAATTTCTTATCACAATATTCCAGAATGAAAAATGTCCATCAGGATATCACAGAGCACAAAGTAACATTAATAATATCAAGCTGTCCAAATCCACTAGATGTTTAATTTACTGGAAAGTAAAACCAAAAAGTCTGACGACCATCAGAAACGTCAGTGACTAAAATCTATGACTTCCTGAAAGGAGCCGAAAGATTCACTCTACTTATCAAATTCAAATATACTGCCCAACAGAAAATCTGTGTTGCAAACAGAAATCGATGTCTGCAATTTTCAATGGCTGAAGATTTCCTTATTTTTTTTGTTATAAATGATGTCATACAGCAGCCAATCTGAAAGATGTTATCGTACAACAGAAGTCCAGACTGCATGGCTTTAATGAATGAATGAAATATGAAACCACATCTATATCATACAGTGCCTTTATGTTTAAAAAAAAAAAAACCACACACACACACACACACTAAGGTTATGGTCAATGATCCAAAACACACCAGCAAGTCCATCTCTGAATGGCTCAAAAAAAACTAAATGAAGGTTTTTGACTGGCCTGCTCAAAGCATGAACTAAAAGCTAACTGAGATGCTTTGGCATGACTTTAAATCTGCAAAAAAAATACCTTTTGACGTTACTGTATGGGTTTTATGCCAGTCACATCTATACATCTATACTAAACAGTCAAAAACGTTTGATGGTGTATGTTCTATAACGAGAAACCTTTTGACAAAATAATTATGAGAGTTGTCAGATCTTTAGTCATGCTAAATTTCAGTGTTTAGCCAGTCAAGCAGCAATTATTTTAATCACTTATTTTTAAATGAAATTAAATTGAGTATTCTCACTCTCTGGTCAAATGTCTCGGAAAACATGTCTTTGTATGTTTTGTCCTCTCATAAGCTACTGTAAACTGAGATATTGTTAAAAGGCAAATATTGTCAGTGATTGTAGCTTTAACACAGCTTATAGACTTCAGAAAGAAGCTGATGGACTACATAATAGGAGATTTACACTAATGCAGCTTGAAATCCCCTACATGAGCGATAACAGAGTTGTCATAATAATCCTACATATAATTCAGCTACGCATCTCGAATAGTAAAATCTAGAGATGGTCTTCTTTGTTACCCAAAGAAAGACGTATTAAAAGGGACAAATTTATCTTATTTGTAACTGTAGACATATCGTCAAATACCTCAGGTCCCCATTGTTGTATCTATGTTTACATTTCCAAATGGAAAATTCTTTGAGTTTGTTTGCTTCTTCTTCTGCATTTGTGAGATAAGCTGTGTGTACATCACTATCAATAGGAGCTGAGAGAGACACGCAAGCTCATGTCCAAAAGGAATCACATGAGTAAGGTAAATATTTCGAGGGAGGGGGTGAAAAGGAGCACAAGAAAGACAAACACAATCAGCATGAAAAGGTCTGCAGATGTCTGCCGGCTGTTGCAGTATCAGATAGTGGATTTGTTATTTTGACTGTGCAGTGCCATTTGAACCCATTTCCACAGGCTGTGATCTTATCAGATGTTTTCTACATAATGCAATCAAAAATGGACAGACCACAGACAAAAAGCTGTGGCGTGCATATTCTGTAGCAAGGCCTGCAGTGATATCACTAACACTCTGACAGAACCACTACCAGCTGAGACGGCCTGACTCATCTCTCCAAATTACAACCACACAGCTTTACAGTTGTAGGCAGAAGTTTACATACACTCACAAGTAGATCAACCACTCTTCTTGGTAGAATAAAGTTCATTTAAAGTGGTTGGTTTCCTGGCATGGAATTGGCCACTAAGCACAATCCACAAATTTTCAATACAGTTGAGGATGAGGCTTTGGGAAAGCCATAAGTTTAATGCTAGACTGATTTATTCATTCCAAAACCAGTTTTGATTAATGTGTTTGTGATCGTTGTCCTGTTTGAACAGGACAACGTGTACACGTTTTAATTGTCTAGCTGTTCATTTGAGTTCATTTGAATTTGAAGAAATTATAATTCTCCCCCTTCATTGTTCCATCTACTTTGTGCAATGTAGTAGTACCACTGGCAGCAAAACAGACCCAGAACATGATGCTACCACCACTGTGCGTGACAGCTGGTACACTGCTCTTAGGTTTGAAAGCGCTCCAAACATACATTTTGGCGTTAGGCCCAGATAGCTCAATCTTTGTCCCGTTGGACCATAAAACTTTTCTCCAGAATTGTGTTGATTTTGGAGCAAAAGCTAGTTTCTTCGTCTGCACCTTCTCAGTCCATGGCGATGTAAAACTCTCTTCACTGTGGACAGTGACGCTGGTGTTCCAGCAGTTTCCAGTTTATGACAGACTTGAACCTTGGTAGTTCCTGGGTTGTTTCTGATATCCTTGTAAATTTCCTCTCATCTGAGGGTTGCTGTTTGGATCTTATTCCAAACACTGGCAAAGTGGTGACACGTCTGTATAACTTGTACAAATGTTTGATCTAATGATCTTGGAATCTGCAGTTATTTAGAAATGGCTCTAAGAGACTTTATAAGAGATGTCTCTTTCTTCTGTCGGGTTTACTGTTTTTCTGCTCGTAAAATCCAGGAATTAGTATGATCACAAGCCAGACAGCAACCCAGTGCAACTGCCCAAGCTTACAAAGAGCACGTTGGACTGGGTCAATGCTCAAAATCATAGGAGCAGGAGTATTTCAGCAGTTTTATATATTTATATTCATATACTCCATATATTATCATAAAAAGAGTATGTAATAGTCCAAAACCATTGGAGCACTGTGGTGATTTGAATTACAGTGTTGGAAAGCAGAAGCACCAAAAACAAAAATCACATGTTGGCTCACGAGTGAACTTGATGCTTCATTCTCAGCTTCAGTCACTGGGGTTATTTTTTCAGACATTACGTAGCCTCCCCTGAACCGTAGCAAATGCTCTAATTTGAGTTTGCAGTGTTTACCCTTCCAAAAGCAGGGCCGATGCCCAATAAAATCCCATTAATCCAGCCAATGTCAGCCTATCCCAGCTGACATTGGATGAGAGGTGGGGCACTTTCTGGACAGATAGGCATTCCATTACAGAGCCAGTACTTATTTTTGAGTTGGTGTGAAGTTTGTGATCATAATGGATGTGAATAATCCAATCAACACC
>VVHJ01008408.1:13647-36913 GCA_015107715.1 Tylochromis polylepis | reverse complement strand
AAAACCGCCGAAAAAAAAAAAAAAAAAAAGGATGCAAAATTGCACTAAAAAAAATCCGTGAAACTGCGAGGCCTGAACCATGACCACTGTACATCGTACATTTTTTTGACTTGTAAAAAACAAGAATTGCGTGCACAAGCTTGAATTTGTTTTGGATTTTCCCCACAGGGTCCACACAGGGTCACAAATATTCAGACAACCCCACTAATAATTGGTTAAATTTGCACCTAGACTGGATACATTCGGTTTCCATCAACAAGATTCTGGCATAACTCTGGCTGATTCTTAGCAGAACTGGCATGTCATTTAAACTGGTTGAGTTCTTGATACAGAACAGGCTTTTAACCATAGTGCACAAATTTTCAATACGGTTGAGGTTGGGGCTTTCCACCATTCCAGAAGTTTGATGGAGCCATTTCTAAACAACTACAAAGAGTTTAACTCACAAGACCCAAACAGTCACCCTCAGATAAGAGGAAATTAGTTAGGATTTTCAGAAACAACCCAAGACCCATTAAGGCTTAAGCCTGCTATGAAGTGGACACTACTGGGACTTCAGCATCACTGTGACAGTGAAGGCAAGTTTTATATCAACATGGACTGAGAAGGTGTTGACCAAGAAAGAAAGCCCTGTTTCAAAATCAGTACCGTCAAGCTTGACTGAAATTTGGAGCTGCCCACAGGGAGAAACCAAACTGGCTGTTTAGCTGCCACTGGTTCTGGTACATTGCACACAATCAGTTGCATGATGAAGAAGGAGGCCTACCTCCAAAGTCTTTTGCTTCACCTCAAATCAATAGTGAAACAGTTGAAACCTGAAGACAACTGGGTGTTCCAGCAGGACATTGATTGCAAAAACACATCAGTACTGGTTTTGGAATGGATAACGCAGGCTAACATCTGGAATGGTCCCAACCTTGAACATTTCTGCACTATGCTTAAAATCCTGTTCCATATCAGAAAACCAACCAATTTAAATTAAACCTGCCAATTCTACCAAGAACAGTGGCCAGATATCCAGCCAGAATTATGCCAGAAGCCTGTTTATGGGTAGAAAGAGCATCTGGTTAAGGTGTAACTTGCTAAGAGATATTTAACCAAATATTTGTTGAGCTGTTTGTATACTCCTGACTCTGTATGTATACTTGTGAACCTGTGTGGATTCGACAAAAATAAATGAATATACAAAATAAATTCAAACCTGTCATTAAAGTTGTATGCTGCACAATCATTCCACCATAGAAAAGAGCAGTTCAGAGAAATCAAATCAATCAAAGGATCAAACTTAACATGACATTCATGCCCATCATGAGTGTATGAAAATGTTTGACCACAACTGAAGGTCCCCCATGAAACATTATAACTGTAAAGAGGGGCATAGCAGCCTATATCATTTTATCTGCCCATATGGTTTATTCAGCAGAATGAAAAGCATTAGCAGTGTGCAATTCGTTTAAACAGTAGATTGTAAAAGTACACCTATTGCAGAACTAACAAGCATGTGCAACTATAAGACTGCATTATAAAAGCTGTTTATTTCTTTAGGTTACACCCAGAGATTTGGCCAATCACTATGGGAAACCTCTGGGCATTATTATAAAGTATTTGGTTTGTGTGTTGCCTGAACAAGCCAAAAACCTCACTGAAATAATAAAACCCTCAGAAAATGACTCATCACATAAAGTGCTGCAAAAACATTTGGGGATTCCTAAAAACATAATCAAGAATCTCAGGTATACTGTTTTAAAGTAGATCTACGAATACTGGGCAGTATTTACTTTTAAGGGAAGAGTATTATATTTTGTATGAATTCATTTTGTTTTCTTTGTTCTTTTTAAACGTACTTTATGAAGTTTGTAGTACAGTTTGTAGGGGTCAACTTGAAAGAAAGGCAGATATGAAATATAGAATTGAGATCAGAGGTCAAATGTGAGATGATATTTGGGTGCATAATTATAATGTGATATTCAGAATCCCCATTAACCAGTATCATTTCCAAAATGTGACCAATAAAAACAAAAGCACTGGAATGTTCAGCATAGTTTTAAAGATAAAATAAAATTTTTGAAAGTTTGACCTTATTTGACCTTGAAGAAGAGCTCAGAAGTCCAAAGTATACATTTTCACCATATTTCATTTCCTATATGCCTATATATTGTCAATACAAACAATGGCAGTAAGAGACATAGTTTTAAACAGCTAGAATGAATGCAATGACAGCAACACCAAAAGCCCCAAAAGTCCAAAGAAGGCAACTAAAGCTTATGATAACAGAATTATTTCTACGGTTAAGATAAACAGCCTCACAACAGCCAGTCAAGAACAACCAAATTAGAGGAGGAAGTCTACAAGGCACGCCTTAATGAATAGAAATGTTGAGGATTTACAGCAAGGTGCAAACCACTGATTACTGTCAAGACCAAGAAGGCCACATTAGACTTTGCCATAAAACATTTAAAAGGTTTGGCACAGTTCTGTGAAAGATAAAACCATAGTTAACTTGTACCATAATGATGGCAAAAGTATGGAGAATGAGAGGAACAGCTCATGATCCAAAGCAATACCACATTATCTGTTTAACGTGGATGTTTCTTCAGACTTTGAATTTGCTTAATTCAGTCTTGTTGCTGTTGTTCCTTGTCTTACAATTTCACATACAAACAGCATTTTGGAGTTATGACCTTATGAAGGGTTTTACCTGACAACAGTGATGTATTCCATTTATTCCCCTGGTGGATAATTGGCTAGTTGTCCACATTCTAAAATCAATAACTAAGGTGTAGTTGAACGTTCCCAGCTAGCACTTACAAGACTTTAAGAAAACCTGACCTCTGCCTTTGGGTTTGAGGTCAAGGTCACTGAGATTCAAACTTGTCTGAGATTTTTAGTAGATGCACCTATGGTATCAGTTTCACCACCCTACGTTGCCTCGTTCTCAAGTTATTGCAGTCATAAAAATGCGGTGGGCATTTTTAACACCCCGTCAACCTTTATGGCTTTGTGTAATATTAAAATTTACTAGATGATCTGAAATATATAAGTGTGACAAATATGCAAAAGTGATAATAAACCAGGAAGGGGGGGGGATACCTTTTCACAGCACTATATACTGTATTTGACTGGCTGACAAACTTGATATCTGCTCCCAGAGGAGGAGCTTTCTCCTGCTATAAGAGCCTGGTATCATGTGGTCTCCTCAGTCGAAAGCTTCTTGTTCCTCCAGGGTGAATGGGTCTGTGGGATGTGATAAATCTGACAACTGACATGTAATTTTGACTACTGAGAGCAGGGCCTCGTCTATCTCCTTAACAAACAGAATCCCCCTTCACCACACGCTAAAGACCATCAGGAGAGTGCAATAAGCATTATGTAATTGGTTAATAGGTTTTTTTCTTTAATAAGATTACCTGTTAATATTTCATGACTTTATTAGCAATTTGCTATGAATTTGTTAAGAATTAACTGTGCTTTATTTGAGAAAATGCTTTATAGTTTATAATGGTTTTTATGCAGTCATTAACAGTTAAAATGGGGTTTCAAACCTTCCTTACCTGGAAGGAAAATTTTTAAGATACATGTAAAAAGAGTTTAAATAGTGTCAGGGCTGTCATTTGAAAATGTGTTTATCACAGATGTTATTTCAGGCCTTCAGCCTAAAAAGACATTCCAAATAGTGCTGACTTTGAGATGAGGGAATTGGAAGGTTGCTTACTAAAATGCTCATTTTCAGCCTGCTGTACATCTGTCATAACCAGCAACTAGACAAATGCAAAGCACTGATAGAAAATGTTACTATCAGAATATCGCCTCCCCAAAAATAATATACACAGTAACTAGTAAAGTTAGCAGTAAAAACCATAAAAATCATCAGGTTGGCTGCTTGTATTAAATTTTCTATTATCTTTGCTTTTGTTTCATACACACAGTAATTCTTGTTTCAGCTCAGCAAGCTTTTTCTTTTTTTCTTTTTCTTTTTGTCTTTCTAAAATGTTAACATTAGCCATCTACCTTCATGGCTTTGTTTTAGTTTCAACTACTACAAGTAAAATGTTTCACAGACATTAAATAAAGGTTTAACTTCTGAATAGCACCAAGCTTCGGCTTTGTGTTTAATGTGTAATTACATTCTATGGCAGTAACTCTTCTAAAACCAGAATACTGTAGGTGTTATAAGATCTAAAACCTGCCCCAGTCCTAAGAAGAGAGTGAAGCCTGTATATGAATTTGAATACATATACTGTATAGGTGAGTTACTATTTACTTCCTACTCAAGACTGGTTTCTTATATTCTGCAGATACTGGGACTTTCAAGTCTTAGTTTTTGTGTATATCTGTAAATTTACTGGTATAGTCTACTGCAAGCAGTCAAACTAGGTTTCAGAGTTCCACATTCAAATCCTGCCTGCAGTATTGTGTCTTCACACTAAATTCTGCGGTCACTTTTGTTCTACACCAATCAACTTCACTACTAGAAAGACAAAAGCAAGCAACTTACCCACAATGTGAGAAGTCATGCTGAGCAGGCAGTGTAGTACTATCAGATTAGTAAACTCTGATGTTTAAATCAAATGCATTTTTTCCTTTAAAAACATGCTTTACCAAACTGATTCAACATTCAACAGACCCATTGCTGCAGCAGAAGAGATTATATGAAATATGATATGAAATCCCATTGAAAACAATTCTTGTCTAAACCGTCTACAGTTCTTGCCTGCAGGGATGCAGGTGAGTTTAGCTGGGTTCCACCTCTTTTAAATGTGACTCACCAAGATTTCATTCCTGCCCAAACACGACCTGGAACAAGCTAGTTCTCCTGCAGCATCCTAAGTACTTCATGCTACACAGGCTGGAAAACCTGAGTCAAATTCAACCAAACCAAGCAAACTGGAAGAAGAATTTTGGAAGACTAAGTTAATGTAACCCCCACCCCTGGTAGGCAACTGAAATGTAGTCAGTAGGTTACACAGTGCAGCTATGCAACAAAAAAAGAGTCACTCCTTGACATAAATATGACATTAGCAATAGTGTAAATGTGCATGTCAAAATAAGCCCAAGACCTCACCCTCATTCTATTTGGCATACATCAATACATCATACAAAGATGATTAATGTTGTCATTGATGATAACCTATTAAAAAGGTATTTGAAGTGCCATCACATATTCTCCCTAAAACAGCCAGTGGGTATATCCACGACATAGAACACATCGTGCTCAAGTGCCTGTACCCTATGCAAGAAAATATCCTTCCAGACTCAGTTAACAAGTGTCGAATACACCCAACAATCACACATAGCTTGAGCTATTTTTAGTGACATTCTTTCATCATTACAGCTTCAAATATACACAAAAAATGACTTTCACACTCTTATTCAACAAGATGGCTTTTCCCGGGGGCATTGGGCTTAGATCATTCCTTCTGGACGTCGTACCAGCTGGAAACTACATAACTGGAAAAACATTTACAAGGCTTAAAAAACACAGTGTTCTAAATGTGGGGAGTAAATGAGCTAAAAATAGCTCTGTTAAAAATGATGTCAGATTGGACCCAATAAGTTAGGGGAGGCAAAAGAACTGAGGTAGGTACAGAGAAAGAACCACATATGAGCATGTTGAAAAGTCCAAAGATCAAGAGTCAAGGAAAATGTAGAGAAAAAAGATTTGAGAGTCATTAATTTTAAAAGAGTCGTGATCAAAAATATAAGCTGCAAGAAAGAGAATAAGGAGAGCGGTGGATCAGGACTGAGAGAGCCTATTAAAAAAGGTGAAATAAGGACAGAAAGATTAAGAAAAGTTATGGAAAAATATGAACAACAAGTGTCTTTCTAGATATGCATTACTATAGAGAACATGTATGGTCTTGAAAATCTTGCCAGGCGCTGTTACTGTAAACACTACCTTCCAGAGTGACAGGGGTGGGGTTAAAGTGGGACATTAATTTTTGTGCTCCAGTCTAGCATTGCTTCCAGCTGATGTCATGGAGATACTCTCTCAAAAAAATCACAAAATCACAAAATGTTACCTTGTAATCATGCCAGCGTGCTCATAACTCCAACACACATGCTTTTTTTCATGCTCACGTCTGTTAAGCACTCAAACAGATGTCAGTAAAGCTGAGTCTTGGTCCTTCAGTAAATGCAATATCCCAAATGGCTCACATATAACCAAATACACAAACTACATTTTTTGGCACTTGTCTGCTAGAAAAAAAAAGCTTAGCTGCATATATATGTGGTGAAAATTCTAGTTAGTAACAACTTCATTATTGAAAAGGGAAGCGATGATGGAAGAGGTCCCAGGTTCAAATCCTGGATAAGCCCCCAAGTTTGCTACAGTCTGGCTTGAGGGACCTGACAAATTAATCAGACAGACATCACTGGGGTCAGAGCTGAAACAGCCTGCTCTTAAATTCTTAAATGAGACTGGCCAGGTGGTCCCTGTTGCACTGATAAACCCCGTCTACTGGGAACCTGCAAGACAACACAGGGAGACAAACAGGGCAAGACAACAGGGTCTGTCAAGGCAGAGGGCCATGACAAGGACAATGGGATGGGAGATAAGGACTTCCTCAGCAAGTGATATTTGATAAACCTTTGGATGCTTAATATGTCTGGGTCAGTCTAAGCCGTCACCCCTCTCCCCACCCACCTCCTCCAGCGCCTCTCTTCCAGGGTTTCCCTGCCTTGGACATTTCCAAAACACCTCCTCTAGGAGATACGCCAGAGTCATCCTAGTCAGATGCCCAAACCACCTCAACTGGCTAATTTTGATGTGGAGGATTAGCAGTTCTACTCTGATCTACTCCTGATGAAGTTGTTTCTCTTGCCTTTAAGAGACCCTCGAGACCCTTCATACAAATGTCCTTTACAGCACTTGTGTCTGTCAGAGAGAGAGTGAAGGCTCAGAATAAAGAGCTACAGGCTGGACTTGAACCTGAGGCGCTGCTCTCCAGCCACTGAGCTAAAGTGGTACCTTGTTCTTGGATTTTTTTAATCTAATTTTTTAAAATCTGAAATATGTACATGAAATTATCTGGTTTTTATTTCATGTTGTTAAATGTTTTCAAATGGTAATAGGTTTTTGTTATTCAAAGGAAATGGACACTAAGTGCAGGCTAAATGGGTTGGTTTACAGTCCGGTGAAGGCAAACTCTGGTGCCAATGGTTTCTGTTATGTTGAGTTCAAGGCAGCATTGATAAATTCAGATTTAAAATGATGGTGCTCTGTCACTTGCCAAGTTTCACTTCTGGACTTTGTTTTTTTATTTTTTAACTGGCAAAGGTCAGAAAATGGTCAGCTATGGTAGCTTCTATAATATCTGTTAATATATTACAGAAGTTGGACAAACACAAAGAGCAATAAGGCTTTGATCAAGATGGCTGATCACAGCCTATCCACAAAGAAAACATCTACCTAAGCTTGAAGTACACATTTTTATGTGCCTTACTTGCGAATAAGTCATTTTCCCAGCTCATCCACTACACTTGATCTTCAGCTCATCCTCCTACCATAAATTGGTAATTATATAAATATAATAATTTTTTGTTTGTTTGTTTTTTTTATTCTAAAACTTACAACACAAGCAGATGACTCATGGTTACATTTTTAAAAATCATAACCCAGAGATCAGTTGAAAAACTTTAAAATGAAGTGGCTCATCAATTGAAAACCAACTTGTAGCAACATTCCCAGTGCAGTACTTAAGACGCTCATAAATGCCCTGGGATACGGTGAGTTGATGTGCGTGCAGTGTTTATTGCCTGCACCACCCTCCTGCTCTTTCCCTTCAGAAGGCTCTTTGCAACATGACTCATGTCTCTAAGTGAACAGCGGATCATTTTCCGTAGATTAAACATGACCTCAAAAAGAGTGGCAAAAGTGAAACAAGATGTTGCCCACAGTGGAGTGACTGTGACAAGGTTATCAAACTGCTCCCTTGAGTGAGACTGAGGCCAAACAGTTATTATGTTGCCACAGTGACTGAAATCAGGACTTTTTTTTTCTTTTTACTCTTGCATGACCTCAGGCCAGAAACAATGAGCATTTACTAATTTTAGCTTAGAAGCACCACACTAGTTCCAACTGCCTAAAGATAGGATTTTTTTTTTTTAAACAGTTACTCTTGTTCTTACAGAAACTAATTTCATTGTTCAGTCAGAAACATTACACTGTAATCTGTACTGGAAATGAGACTGACCCTGCAGCAGCATGTGAACATTGTCAATGTCCAGGGGGATGGTCCCCTGCTCCAACAAAGCATCTCTGGAGTAGAAGTCTGATGACATATTCTCATCCACAGACTCCTGGCAGCATGGCACTGCTCTAAAAGATACAGAGGAAAAAGAAAAGCATCACTGTTAGTGCCTAAAAGATCTAAAGACTAAACTAAAGATAGAAGACTAAAAGATCACACTGTTTCCAGCTGGTGCCAGTCTGAGGAAGTTTGTACCTTAACTTTATAGCCAAAAGTTTCTATATCTAATATACATGTGACCAAAATCTGCATAAAAGATTAAAAAATTAAGTCTTATGTATCAGTTGCCAATTTTTGTTGAAATACTGAATGATAACAGAATGGGGCAGGTTGGACTATTCATGGAAGTGTCTTCCCGTTCAGTTAGATGAAAATCTGAGTCATTTGTAATACACAAGCAAGGCTGATAAAATCACCATTAAAAGTTAAAAGATAAAATTTAAAAAATCTTATAGTTAGCACCGTTGCCTCACAGCAAGAAGGTCCTGGGTTCAAATCCAGTGGAGTGTGGAGTTTGCATATTCTCCCTGTGTCTGTGTGGGTTCTCTTTGGGTGCTCTGGCTTCCTCCCACAGTCCAAAGACATGCAGTTAGTGGGGTTAGGTTAACTGGTGATTCTCAATTGACCATTTGTTGAATGTGTATGAATGATTGTCTGACCAGGGTACGTCCTGTCCATCTGGGATTGACTTTAGCCCTCCTACAACCCTGAACTGGATGGACGGACAGACGGACGAGGTTAGAAGATGCCACTGTGTGATGTTATAAATTGTTTGTCAATCAGTCTGATTGCTGCAAACAAACCAATACTGTGACGCTTGTATGTAGTGCTACAGAGTGATTGCAACACCACTGCCATAGGACATGGCAGGAAGGACCACTCATCAGCCACCATGTAAGACCCTCCAACCTCTCCTGAGTAATCTGCAGACATTTCAAGGTAAAGGGATGATTTCTACAGAGAACAACGTGTGGAATTTCACAATGGATCCTATGCACTCTTTTATAAATGAGACCCCATGACATCTGTTGGGTTGCTGTGGATACTCAACTTCCATCCATCCAATTTCTAATACAGCACATAATCGCAGATGGGCTGGAGGCTATCCCTGCTGCCATACAGCAAGAGGCAGGGTACACCATAGAGAGGCTGTAATGATGTTCTCAATCATTTCCAGTCATGTTGGGATAAACAGGCCCGCAAACATATGTGCATGCAAGCGCTTCTGTTTCAGCAAACGTGTGTGCGCTGCTTGAGGCTAATTATTTATGTGCTGTGACTGGTGTACGAGTGTGCACCCAAACCCATTCAGACACAGCAGACCTTTAATATTTTGTGATGAGAATACATTTATCCAATAAACATGAAATAGTGGTAAAATTATATTTAAGATTGGTTATTATATTAATTATTACTATTTCTGATATAATAGTTATTGCATCAACACAAATAATGATAATGGTGTAGCCTGGTGGTTTGTGTGATCAGAATTATATTGTTCCAGTCTGTTGCTGTGTATGTCCACAAAACATTTGTTTTATGACAAACAGACTGGCAGTGAGCACGTCTGAAATACAGTCAAAGAGGAGTTTATAATCTTTTAAAGTGCAATGAAACACTGTCAGTATAAACTGAATGCAACATGAATTGCTGGGCCATGTTCTGTCTTGTTCATTCTCCCTCTAGT
The DNA here is from genome assembly GCA_015107715.1 of Tylochromis polylepis. NCBI lineage: Eukaryota > Metazoa > Chordata > Actinopteri > Cichliformes > Cichlidae > Tylochromis > Tylochromis polylepis. Next base: position 26,974 of record VVHJ01008408.1, on the reverse strand, counting down.
ATATGAACAAGTGGACTGGGAGAAATGTATGACATTTAGACATCTTTCCAGAGTTGCCTGCCTAAACAAATCACGCAGAGGAAAATAAAAAAGCCCTTTGATTTGATCGTTTTTCTCTGCAGATAAACACGACTGACATGACGATCTAGGAGAATGGACAGGTGAGCGAGACTAAAATACAACAGTGTGAAATAGTGCCAGCGCTCACCAATATGTCAGAGCAAATGTCAGATATGTCGGAGCCAGATCAGATCAAATACAAGCAGCTCACGTACTGTGACCTGCATGTGCTGCCAGAAGAATGGGATTTCACTCAAACTGGCAACTTCAAACATTTGAGCCAGTTGGCAATATTTCTTGTATGCTGCTTCCTATGTGGCAAGCACCACTCGTGTTTTCCTCCTAGAATCATTAATGGCCAAACAAATATAAATCCTTATCAAGCCAGAAGAAGTTAAACTTATGGTTAATCCCTAAAATAACTAAGCAAGTGAGTAAAACTCTCGCTGTACAACAGAAGCATTTTTTAAATCTTATTCAAATAAGAAAACACAGGAAGACTTTACATCTGTCAAATTCTATTAAAGGCCTGTTTGCAAATTATGACATTACCAGTACTATAAAGTTTGTTGGCAGTAATTTAAAGACAAACCCAGTAAATCCTTAGTAACTGGTGAACATTGCCGCTGATAAAGTAAATAAAAACAAAAAACAAAACAAGAGAATTTTTTTTTTATACGCTTGACAAACTCATTCAAGAAGGCTGTTGGGATGTTAGTGTATGAGATGACTCTTTACTGGTTACTTGACGTTCTGGCAAGTGCAAAGTACCAGCAAACTGTTTAAAGCACCATAACTAATAATAACATCAAATTAAATCATTTGATATGCTAGCATTAAACAAATATTTGTCCAAGGTTACTCGCAGCTGCACAAGTAGTGAGAAGTAAGCAGCACGTGCGGTTTCTAAAAACACACTGAACCACTAACATCCATTGTTAATGTGACCCCACAGAACCATGCTCTGATAATGCTACCCTGCCAAGTATGTGTGCGTATGTGGACTGCTATAGCACAGCATTTGAGCTATGCCAAGGCTTCATGTCAGCTGCAAAATGATAGCTCAAGGGAGGTGAGAGACAGAGAAAGAGCGGTATATAAAATATATAAGAATATTTACTGCAAGAGATTAAAAGAGATAGTAACTAATGGGAAAGTGTCAGGGGATTCTTACATGTGCATAATTTACAAGAAAGGAATACAGCTTTTACTGCTGTGTGTTTTTCACTGTCTTGATCTAATAAATACAAAATGCATGAGGTTGTTAACATGTCCACTGAGATTTCAGCGCAACAACAATAGTGCTACACTCATGCATGACTCATAGTTAAGCAATCAAATCACGCCATCCATTAAAGTTGCATCACAAAGTGAATTTTACTTGTTGTCATTATTGAATGAAGAGGTAAGCACATAGCGGGCAAAGGCACATTAACAGAGAGAGTCACAAGTCCCAGCGCTCAGCTCTAATTGTAGCAATGAGACAAAGGGCAGGAAAACACATCACACGCTGCTGTGGAAAAAGCACAGGGAGGGGTCACATCACGAAGCCAAAGCACTGGCATTACATGCTTGTTGTATGTATTTATCCAGATTAATAATCGCATAATTAGTTAAAGCAGCCGTCTGTGAGAAAGCTGAAGGGCATGAAGTAGTAGAGAGGTATTAAGTCTCCCCAGAGTGCCACAACAAAACTGATTTAACAGTCCAGCTTATTCGTGTCAGACTTACAAGTGCAACATGAAGCAAATACTTTACCCAAGAAAAACACAAGCAGTAAGTAGTAGTAGCAAGTGCATATGTTGTGCTAGAGAATCCCACATGTATCGACCAATAAATTTTAATCACAAATCCGACACAGGTTTAGTACAGGATAAAGCATGCAAAATACCCTTCATTTGATGTCAAAATGAGCACTTTATCTTACAGATAAGTGTGCCTTATTCAGGATTGAGAAAAAAGGCTGTGTTCAGCCTCAGAAAATCCGTATAAAAAAGCACAAAAATGCAACAAAAAGAATTTTTCACTGCAGTGCAGATGAAAGTAACAAATTAAATATCCTAAACCAATGAATCATTTTGTCATTGGAGTTTGTACAAGCCTGTGTTACATAGAAAGTCTTTTTTTCTACACAGTTTCCATGCTGTGTTCACACTTTTAAACAGTAAAAAATTGACCATATTTACCAAAATCTTACAAACATCCGTACCTATTTGTTCTAAAGTACATTTCACATCACCCCTGCACACATTCCCATATATTTACAAGGTATTCATATTCATTCTTAAAGCTGAGGGATAATGGATTAGTTAGTGACAATATATGCTAGAGAATGTTAGCCTTCAGAATCAAGTGAAACTGGTGTTATAGTTTTGTTTTTCAGCTTTATGCCTAAATTTTGGCATAAAGCTGAAAATTTTCAGTTGGCATAAATTTTCAGCTTTATGCCAACTGAAAATGTCTTGGATGTGAGTTATACCATGAGCTAAGAACTGGTTACGGTAACACTAAACAAAATTACCATTCAAGAAACAAGAAGTTGTTAAACCTGAATTCAGTCAGCATAAATTAAATGAAACAAAATTGAAAACTATAAGGATACCAAAACAAAATCATTTTTATGTGCAAGGCTAATACCTTCCTCTGGGTCCAGAATCCTACTTCTGTGTCAGTATGACAGTACTGCTCTGACTAACTAACCACAACAAGCTGGAACAGAATTAAACTGACGTGAAACACAGACAAATCAGTGATTTCCAGTTTGTACAGTAATTGTAAACAAACACCTGTGAAAACCACATCTTCCACATTCCCTCACTACAGATTTGACTCTAACAGGAACTCTCCCTGCCACTCGCTTTTCTCTCAGTGTCAATGCCGTGACTCTCTCTGAAACAACACCCTACTCTCACTACATTTCTTGAAATGATTTCCATCAGGTCTTTGTGCTCTTTGTGAGAGCTCAAGGAACAAATCAACAGAGACAGTGTTGCTGAACCTGTCACACAGAGCTTTCACAGACACACCCTGGGAGATCAGATGTTAGAACAGGGGAGAGGTAATCTATTCATCTGACTAAGAACACACCACTGATAACAATATGGGGCAATTGTCTTGAAGGCGGACTATCAGTGCAATATATTTTGACATGCATGGCATATTCACAGTATCACAGGGTTCATACTACACTGAGGTCTGGATTGAGTGAGGTTAAGGTAGTTTCTCTTGGAAGAGCTGTATCGAGTATCAGTATCTACGACTCCACTAAGAAATGGAAAACAAAGACACTGAACTCTAACAAGGTGACAGGGAAAACATAAAACTCCTGTTATTTATTAATGTTCTGCGTGGGCCCATAAAAAAAAAAGAAAAATGGAACCACATGATTATTTTTCTAAATAGCTCAAGTTAGTGAAGGAAGTAGGGTTACAGATTATAGAGAAAGGATTTTTAACACTGACAGATAGTAGACCACAGTACAACACACTTACAGATGTGAACTGAAAAAATTATGCTAGCATATTTTTTACAGAAACAAAAACAAGGAAATGAATGAAGGAATTTGAAATTGCACATAAAAAGAATGCAAACATGAAGTGACCACAGGTCTTAGTCCCTGTTCATATTTTCATAAATGACATCTTCAGGTCAGAGCCTTTGAGCAGCTATAGTTCCTCAGTCAAATGTGTTATACTACCGTACATACCACTGTAGGAATTTTTAATCCAGGGTGCTTAGCAAAATGATTCTCAGCTCAACTTCAATTATCCTACCACCTACAAGTGGGTTGAGTTAGAGCTGCTCACATGTTTTAGCAGAAAGGAAATGTGAGTTTACATGACAGCATTGTCGTAAAAGCATCTGAAACAAGAGCAATACCTCTGGATTTTCAGTTTAAATACAGAACAAACAGTGCAAATTTATAGCACAATACTTGGTATAAATACAAATCTTATACTGAGCTTTGGTAACAGGAAATTTTTCAGTAATGAATAACAACTCCTATAACACATAGACAGAGAAACATGAGGTACGAAGAAGAGGTGGCTCAATTAAAGTGATGACTGAGAGAACCACTGTGTCTGAAATAATCCTTCAAGTCAAACTTTTGAGAAAACTCACATCTGCTAACTGTAAGCAGAATTTTTTTTAAATTCAAAAGCCTTGTGGGTGATAAGGCCTTTAAGTGACATATAAACTATAACTGATAACAGTCCTGGGCTGATACTCTATTCAGTTTACATCAGTCACTTAAATGTAGAATAACTTCAGTTAGCAACAGGAATTTGTGATTCTTACTTAAGTGACAGGTTACAGTTCAGAATTGCTTACACACACACACACACACACACACACACATATATATATGTGTGAATGTAAGAAAAAAAAATCCCAACCACTGTACATTAACTTTTCCTTTCACTGTTGTCTGTAAGTGCTACTAAGTGCGCTGGCTCTCACTGCAGGAATGTGAGATAGTGTCACTGTTATGAAGCTGTTGGGTCCCAAAAATAGCAGCAATGAACATGTGTGTACGGCTGAACTGAGATCAGTTCAGTCAAGACGTATAATGAGTCCTTGAGGAAGACTAGAGGACTTTTTAATAAGGCAGATAAGAAGCCGTGGCCCTGCAGGTTTAAGAAGAATATAATGAGAAGGCACTCTCCTCATATACACTTAGTAATTGCACAGGGTGACAGCAATACCATTACTAATTATACTCAGGGTCAATTACAGCCGCATTATGTAAACTTCACCACCAAACTGCAGTCAGTACTCAACACATTCTTCACAGCTGCACATACTGCCAGTTATTCAAAATTTCATGGAGATTTACAGAAAAAATGTTAAAAAGTCGGTTGTACTTACATACAGTAAAAAGTTGTGTTTTGGGGTAAAGATGGAGGTCCAGGGACTATTGAACTGCAATGTGGGAGAGCAGATCTGGTTCTGTTGTAGCATGTGGAAATGAAATCTGAAGCACTGTTTGACAGATCTGGAAGTTTGTAGCGCTCCACTGGACTGTCACCCGAGAAGTCAGAGCCATGCCGGGGCCAAGTAGGAAACTCGGTGGGGCACTAAAAATAGAAACCAGCCAGGGTTCAGCACACCCACCTCCCTCCAGTTTGGCTCTGATGGCTGTCACCTGGGTTAAAGGTCCAGCTTCAACACGTACATATATGCTCATGCGCATGCAAAACTGACAGGTCCTTTCTGAGGTGTAGTCATGCATGACCATACAGTGTAAATGAAAGAAGGGACATATTTGAGCTAGACATAGACCTAGCAACATATAAGCTATATAGCAGTATAGGACATTAATGTTTCTTATATGGTAAGTTTCTATTATATATCACAGATCCAGTAATTATTTAATAAAATTTATGGAAATACACATGAAAATGAAACATTCTTTTTATTTAAAGGAACATTTGGCTGTTCATTTATTCACATAGATTCAGCTCAGTGAGTAAGAAGTGCCACATTTTCCATTGATGTACTGTGATATTGTGATATTGTGATATTGCGTGATGATTATTAGCTGACAAAATGTGATTTCCCTCATGCAGTGCTTTTTTTGGTATGCTTTCTAACTGTTAGTGTTACTATGGAGGCAGCTATGTGCAGAATTTCAGCTCAAGACAGATGTCCTCATGGGAAGTACATTATTTCATCAAATAGGATGCTCATGTTGAATTAGACCAACTTTACTGGCTTATGTCTATACATCAATCCAACCGAATGTCAAAGGATTTCAGTGAAATGTATGTTTGTTGAGTAAAACCACAAGCCTTGTCATGATCCTGGATCTGACTGTGTATTTTGAACCTTAGAAGTTAAGTTCTTTGTTTGGTGTTATAGTTTTGTTTATTGATCTTTATGTTTCCTTGAGTATTTTGGAGTCATTAGTCATTTTTCTTAGTTTTATTGCTTAATTTGTTTCCTCTGTGTTTCCTGTGTAATCCTCCCCTAGGTCTATTGATGTATCTGCGTTTCTCACGCCCTCTTTTATTTTGGTGCTTACTTGTCTTTACTGTCTTGTGTTTAGTTTTACTTTCACTCCTGTCTCATTGTCTTGATTGTCTGCACTTGCTTCTTGTTTTCCCCAGCTGTGCCCACTGTTATTGCCTTTCTGTGTATATATAGACCTGACAAGTCCTTTGTCTCAGTGGCTGCTAATCTGTTCTCACGTGTTTGTCGTTACACTGGATTCGGTCAGTCTTTTGTTTTGTAGACTGCTTCAACAACCTTATTAAAGATGCATTCTGAGTTTAACTCTAGCCTTTTTCCATGCCCTGTATTTGGGTACAAATTCTAATTTAAACACATTATGATTTATTTTAATCAGCAGGTATGAGCTAAATGTTTTAGAGTGTACTGCATTCATCCAAACAGCTGACACAAAGGTTTAGTGAGACTGGCTCACCGGTCCAGAAATACGGCTAAGGTCCGCTGATCTGATATTTGCAAAAGACTCAACTGGATATTTTAACAGATGTACTATAACACCAACATCTTTCCCCAATCAAGTCAAAGTTTTTTAAGGATACAATATTTTCATTTAGTTTCAACTTATCAAACAATCAGAAAAAACATTTCAAAGGATTCATCTGCCAAGGAATTGTATATCACAATGTAAAAATGATATAACTCAGTGAATGATTTGCACTCAAATCGTTGAAAAATATTAATATCATATGTGAGCACCAGAGGTCAGCACAACATCACCTTATTCCTGTCGAGGATGGCGACATCTACAGCCAAACTCCCCATGATAGTCCCCACATGCTCTTCTACACACATGGTAATATCTGTTTGGTGCTTTAGATATTTAGCACTGCTGCCAGTTATTATCTTTAGGTCATTCCTAGCCACATAACCTCAAGATAACAAAAGCCTTGAGTAAACTGGACAGGAAATGTTGATAAAATTATAATTTTTCTTTTAGAAACTTACACAATTATTGGATATCACAAACAAAAGCAAAGCTGAGTGACATACCAGACCTAGGATTACTTTTTAAAATTGTAACAGTTAGGAAAGCCATGAAACAAGTCCCCATACCATCAGATTGTTTTTACCTGAAATGATCTGAGACTCATTTATCTCTATTCTGCTCCTTTTTACAAAAAGCAATTATATTTTTATTTTCATGTAAATTTCACAATTAAACACTGTTGACATTGGCAAGAAATCCTAATAATGGTATAATAATAATAATAATAATAATAATAATAATAATAATAATAGCTGTGACGCTATCAAAAGCTCCAGAACAACCTATGTGGGCTCAACTACTGGTTATAACAATATCTCATTAGGTTTTCTACATGTTTGCACTTACAGAAGCTTCTTTTCTCACTTGCACAAACACTCACATGCATGCTGGCTTTAGTCTCTCTGCACTCACCCTTATATAAGACACTAGCCTGGGAATTTGACTTGATTTCTGGTCATTTCCCAGTTATTTTAGTCAGGGCGGATTAATAAAGAAGATGAGCATCCTCACAATTAAATGACAAGAAAATGAAGCTGGAAACTTTCAGTATAAAATAATTACATAAAAGCTGGATTGTGGAAATCAAGGCTTTACTCCCTTTGTACTGAATTACAATTAACCTCCACCAAAGTTATCCAATTACATGCATCCTGTTATTCTACATCCTGCACATTGTTCAGTAAGGGTAATGCTTCATGACAGCGAGGAGAACAGAATGTCTGCGAACCTGTCCCTGACTCATCTTCCACAATATTCTCTCTAATCTAACTTTAATTGCTTGGCCTTAACTTTCAAGTCGACTTTTACAGATTCATTTCCTGAACTACTTGAGCACAGTTCTGCACCACTGGCTTCACATGCTTGCAGGGGTCCCCGACAATGGTAATTTCTTGATGAGGCAATTCATCCCCCTTCTACATGTCTCCACATCTTTCTTCTCCTCCTCCTGTCACTGACTCCTGGGAGGGCTGGCGCATCCTTTCCATCATAATTGAGTGAACCATGTGGTAGAGCCTTTAGACTTGGCCAGCTTTCTCTCTGAAGTACTGTCATGAGTGTCACTAGCAACAAAAATGGACAAAAAATTAAAAAAAAAAAAAAAAATACATGACACAAAAAAATGAGAGTGAGACAGTAGCAGGATGAGGTGGATAGCTGTGGAGGAGCTTAGGGGTGAAATAATTGCAGTCGGCATGTGAGAACAGGAGCAGGGTCTGTACCTGGAGCCAGCTAATTGAGCCTGAATGAGTAAGTGTAGACACAGGTAGGAAATGCAATTGAGTTTTGTTCCCCTTTTTCCATGTGAACGACTATGAACAAAGGGGTAGACTCTTTCCCTAATCAAGCTAATGGAGTGGGAACAAGCTGGTGGCTGAATTCGATGGGCAGTGACAGGTAGAAGGGCCTTTGGGGGATTTACAGAGTCAGGAGGAGAAGAGGCAGACTGAGGTGAGGTTTTCAGCTGCTGGTTGGCAGGACGAGGGGGCGATATAAAGCCTCGGCTTGTACTGCCAGATCCATTAGCAGATGGTTCAGGTCAAAGGAACCATCAGTGACAAGTGCTGTGGTTCATGTTATTCTTTCAGTCCAGCCAAAAAATCATTTCACATCTGAGTATTAAAGAGTAAGAGTGGCTGCTCATTAAACAGCAAAAAACTAAAACAGATGCTTCAACGTCTGCCTGAAATCAGACTGCAACTGCACTTTACAGCTGAGATGACCCTTCAAAGGAGACGGTCACAGTGGTGAGTGAAAGCAGAATTATTTTCTGAGTTTTAACTTCTGGGATTATAGCTCTTAACTGTGTTCAGTCAAAATAGTAGGACTTTGTTATTAGTACTGAACCATAACCAGCAATGTCAGATTTATAGATTTGTAATTTAAATTTGTAGTTTATTGGTGACAAGTACAGAAAATAACGTTTCTACAAATAACTTAAAAAATGCAATTTGTGCAAGTCTAACTGTCGTTTTTAACATGTTGTGTGCTTTTGGCAGACGATGTATCAAATGAGAGGAATTACAAAAATATTAAAACTGAGAAGATTATAGTTTTTAATGATAAAATCCCAATAATTTCTTGACCAGTACCTCCATAGTTGTATTACAGAGGACTGCAGGTGATTTAATAAAAAAAACACAGAGACTGTTGCCTGACACTGTCCTTAGCTATGTATTCAGGTCATGAATGACAAACTCTACGATACAGCTATTATGGGCTTCATTTCTAAAACATTTGTATTAAAAAAAACCTTTGATACTACAAAGTGATAACTAAAGAGGTATCGTCTCTACTAAAGCACATTGAAAATAAAATCATTTAAAGTCAAATGCTAAAGAAAATGACGACTGGAAAGTTCAGGGTTTTATTACATTTTAGAGGCGGACTGTCAGCAGAGACACCATATAGCGCTCTTTTCCTGCTTTTTATTTGCTCTTTGAGTCTCCTGAACGTGTCCTGGTTGAGGTATAGAGGAAAGGAATGTTTATTCTGAATATTATCAAGATAGCAAATATGTTTAAGGCCATGTAAAAACAACATCTGATACAGTGGTCCTGGAGTTTGTCCAGTTGAAGATAAAATGATTTTAAACTCAACAACAAACTGTACTTAAGATTTACAGTAAACACCTGTGATTCCATTTCTGTGATAGAACACATTAATTGATTTTATTAAAAGCTTACAAATAACTGACACCAATTTTTTAAAAAAATGGGGTAGGACAGCTTCACATCGATATGCAGAGGCCAGAATACTCTTCATGCAGTTAGGGAGTCAGCCTCCTCACTTGCATCAAATATGGCCTCACAAATCCTATTTAAAGCCTGCTTTAAATCACTCCTCCTTCTTTACGTCCACAAATCCTTCTCTTCCTCAGGAAGCCTGCTATGGTTCTGTGCTGCTTTTTGCTCGTGATCTCTCTACAGTCCGATCCCATCAACTGTGTGTCAACCATCAACCTGCGGCACTTCATTGGCTGCGCAGTCCGGGAGTTCACCTTCCTGGCCAGGAAGCCCGGCTGCGGGGGTCTGCACATCACCACTGATGCCTGCTGGGGGCGCTGCGAGACCTGGGAGGTGAGGAGATGGGCTGCTGTACCAGGCACACACGCACAGACACACAGGGAGGAGAGGAGAGATTGAGAGAATATGATTATAGTAAGAGGTGATATAAGCAAATTTCACAACTTTACTCAAAATTAAATTAGCAGCATGGATTTCAAGAAAAAAAAAAAGATGAACAACATGGTTTAGGCAGTTAAACAGAGAGAGAGGCAGAGACAGATGAAGTGAATACTGTAGATACAGAGATGGAGAGATGGGTGATCCCCCCCTGGAGAAAATTTGTTTTCGCTGTCTCCCAAGGTCAGCTGCAAGTGCAAGCAGGGATTGAGCTGCTACACAGACAAATAGGGGATGAGATAGCAAGGTAGATATATCTGTGTTAGATGTCCAAAGATATATCTAAAAAGAAATACATGCAGTGTTCGCATTACCCGACCAAGATCTAATCATTGTCACATAGTAATGAGTGGCTGTCTGATGTGAAACTCTTGCATAAGAATGAATAAAGACAGAAGACTTTTGGAGTGCTAAAATTGCGTTAACATTCTGCAGGAATGGAAAGCAGCGTGGAATCCAGAGATTGAAGTGACAGCAGAGGTTTCCTCCACAATGCCTCAAGAGCATAAGAGACACAATTGGATTTCACAAGTCACCATATACTATTATGAAAAAAAGATGCTGTGAAATCTCAAGTTTCATCTGGAACATTGCATTCAGTGACAGGAGGCATTAGAAAGCTCATGATTCCCCCTGCTTTATTATTGCAGCGTAGCAGAGCTTTGTGTTGCTCTACTCTTTGGATCGCCTCAGGGAAGAGCCTCATCTTTTTCTCTGTTCTCCCCCACAGGGAGGTCAGGGCACAGCAGAGGGAGCTGATGTATTGCTTTAGGGAGAGTCTGAGGACAGACACCAGGAGGTCAAGGGTTAAATCTGTGACGTGTGGGTCACAGAACCGTAAACATCTGCAAAAGATTTGTATTAATTTGTGCATTCTTTTGAAGATAGAATCAAGATAAACTTTTATCATTTTATAAAGTATTCTAGGAATACCATCACTGAAGGTGTTTAATATGATGTGATAATGTGTCACAAATGTCCCCTCAAACACAGCTTGGAATATAGAAGTTAACTGGTTCAATGCAGCTTTCTTTGGCAAGCTGAAAGAATTGTCATTAATATGAAATGATAAAGTAGGACTCAAAATTTTGCTATTCCATAACTGTAAAGAAAGCCCAGTCTCCTTATTGGAGGACGTTGCCGATGTCTTAAAATCACAGCAGCACTCACAACAGGTGCATTGATTAAGTCTTCATGTTAACTGAAGGACAGTCATGGTTGAACGTAGGACCAAGAACTAACAGTGAGGATGAAAGGCAGGATGTGGAACATATGCAGCCACTAATCAGGAACATGAGCTTGCATGCACTAATTAGCATACAAAACACTCAAATATGTTAGTCACAAGGAAGGAAGAGGGAGTGTAACAACCATGACAGTTGGAAACACATTATTTGTTATCCAGTTGAAAATGAGAATAGAAATGCCTACATGAATACATGGGTGTTGCCATATACCAGTAATGTGTGTGTGTGTGTGTGTGTATAGTATGCATATGATAATGATAATAGACTTTTATAGGTACCTTTCAAGACTCACAAGGACACTTTACAAGCAGTTAAATACCATAATCACAGTGTGTCTGTCTGTATATAGATCGATAGATTGAGCCTCTGTTTCTGTTCTATATTTCTAATGCATCCGAGTTTAATTATCTGTACTTCTGGTTCATGGTTTCTTGTTTAATTATGTTAGTTTCTCTTTGTTTCAAGTCTGTGCTCCTCATTAAATTAGGTAATCTTTAGTTATCATGTTTTGTGTTTCCTTTTTGTCTCTCCAGTCAGTAATGTCACCATGTTTATTTTTCTCCTGTCACTGTGTCATGTTCACGTCTCAGTCCTGGTCTAAGTGTTTGTTAATTCCTGTTTTATTTTGAAAGCCCCTCATCTTGTGTGTGTTGTGTTTAGTTTTGCGTCCCCTTGTCTCGTTACTCTGATTTCATTCAGATGTGTTCCTTGGTATTTTCGATCTCCCTAATTACCTGGTGTGTATATATTGTCTGAGTCTCTTTTTCTTCTTTGTGTGTCTCCAAGTTAGGTTTCTCTCGTTCATTATTTTTGCCTTGTGTTATGATTATCAGCAATAAAGCTGCTTTTAGGTTTTTATGTCTGACTTTGAGTCCCACTTTTCCCTCCAACCCTGCCTGCCATACAGCGAACCCTGACATTATTACAACAAAGAAATAAATAAATTTAAAAGATTTTTTTTTTTCAGAAGCCAATCCTGGAGCCTCCCTTCATTGAGTCCTATCAGCGGGTTTGTACTTACAATGAGACCCAGCTGGTGACTGTGAAACTACCAAACTGTCAGCCCAATGTAGATCCAACATACACCTACCCTGTGGCCTTGAGATGTGACTGTGGAGTCTGTCTGACCAGCACTACTGAATGCATAACTTCTGTGTGAAATCTGAACAGGCAGAAATATTTTGTATGTACACTTTTGGTAATAATTACACACAATACTTCTTTAACTGGAATGTGTCACTACACCAGGAAATGTTATTTGCTTTCTCCTGACTAGGTTTATTCTCACACTAAATACAGACTTGAACGGAATCTGTTGAGTATTACAGATAGTAGCAGATGGATTCACTGCATACATTTTGCTGACCTATAATCACTAGTTTTTATTATAAGCAATAGAATGCTCTTAGCTTGGCTACTATAAAAAAACTGAAATACTACTGAAATATGTTACCAGCTTCACTTGGCATTTTTTCTTATAAACAAAGCAGTTACTGTAAACCTTACAATGTTGTAATTGACATCATTAAATATGTTTTTAAAAAAATCTGTCTTTAATGGATGCCTAATGAAGTTATCACTTATTAGCTTTTAATCAACAGACCTGAGCTTTTTGAGCTTTTGTTGGAGAGGTAAGGGGCTTACTAAGTGTTCTTATTCATTTGATTTTCAGTGAGCACTGGCTGTATTAAGTAATTTCTGAGTGCTCGCGTGTGTTTTGGAGTGCAGGACTGAGTTTGACCATCGCTCTTTCCACAATAAAAACATCGTCGTCGTCTCCCCCCCCCCCCCCCCCCCCCCCCCCTCCCTTCTCTTTTTTTTTTTTTTTTCTCCATATT
>VVHJ01008391.1:7715-35333 GCA_015107715.1 Tylochromis polylepis | reverse complement strand
TCTCCCGACGCAGGGGAAACAAATTCTGCCGGGGATACCTACCTTGGCACCACCGTTGTGCAGGTGAAGCCAAAGGCAAGATATGCTTCATCATATTTTCTAGTCTTTGGCTTGGAAGGAAGTTGGTTTGGAAGCATATTTGGCGATGCTTCATCTTCTGCTTTGCATTTGTGTGGGAGCCCCGTCAAAAACTTGTCCATTATGCTAGCAGTGTCCAAGCATTCTTTTTTTTGTATTCATATTGCACCCCCCCCTGCAATGGCTCTGCATACCCCCCACTTTGGGAACCACTGAACTAAAGCAACATGGTAATGAAGAGTGGGCCGAAATATCTTCACAGTGATGTGAGAGACTGATAAAATTCCACGGAATAATGATTACTTCAAATTACTGCTATTAAAGATGATTCAACAACCTACTGAATCACAAGGTGTACTTTAACTTCAGGTTTTTCACAGGACTGCACAAAGTCCCATGACAGAACTTCCCCAGTGTTTTCTTGTATCTGTCATAACTTTTCTGAAATCCCAACATTTTCGGAAATATGCTTGTAACGCTGCTTGATCAGCTCACCACTGTTGTCACTAACCTTGGTTCAAGGATGTGTGCAGGCATGTTCTTAGATCTCTGCAGTTACTTTAGTAACTACATTTTGTTCATTACTAAAAGAAACAATGGCCTAAACTGTCAAAGTAAACCACATCTTGTTATAAACCTCCATGATCTTCTTAATGTTAATATATGTATAATTATTAATAATCACTGTGCCTTTTTTGAATAGTTCGCTTCAACCAAGAGTTGCTGAGAACGGTCAGGAAAGTATTGCTGTGATTTCTGAGACATTTAAAGCTGGAACAGTGGCCTTGGGCCTCCTGGATAAGTTCTTTCAAAGTTATTGACCCACAAACTTCTAAGTCTCTCCCTTTCTAGCACACTTGCATTCATACAAGCAGGGGAAAGCAGTGTGCCATGATTGATGGGATAGGTTGGGCTGGTAAGGGGGGATGCCTGTGTGCAGGCTGTAGAGCAGCTGTTTTCTCCGAGCTCGAGGAGAGCAAAGACAGAGAGAGTATGTGTGAAAGTGAGAGAGAGGAAAGAAAGAGAGAGAGAGGTCGAATAGAAAATAAAGGGAGGGCAGAAGGAGGGAAAAGAGAGAGAGAGCAAGTGTGCCTTCCTCGTGCCCTTCAGGCAGACCAGGTGTCTATAGCTCCACGCTGAGTCGTACCACAGAACCTGGCACGGCAGTTCTCAAACAGGTCCTTCTCATCGTTCCTCCTTTCCCCAAGGATGGCTGCAATTAACACACACACAGAGTGCACAGTGTAGAGAAAACATGCCGAAAATGACAACGCCCCAAGCCACAGCACATGGAAAGGAAAGAGAGAGAGAGAGAGGGAGTGAGAAAGAGAGAAATGAGGGAAACAAAAACAGAGAGAGGGAGCCAGAGAGACACACCGGAGAGCTTGTTTTATAAAGGTGCAGGTGCAGGATTTGAGTGACTGCCAGGCTGCACTCTCCTTTTCGTTCCATATTAACGTTGTCAGCTTTTTACCTCCCCTCTCCTCACCTGCACTGCTCCATACCTCACCATGTTCTGTTGTTTGCTCATTATCAAGGGCTCCCCTCACACCCAGACGCTACACGATCCACAGAGGTGCAAGAAAGTTTGGCAAAAAACTTTCAGCTTTGCAGAGCTGTAATATTTTCTGAAACCTTTCATGTGACATTAACAAGGCATTCTCAAATCAAAGCAATGCATATATTTAAAAACGTCATTACTGCTGAAAGAGTGACGATTTTTTTAAATGAGTAACAGTTGTCAGTTATTTCTGCTGAGCCAGTAAACGGGGATGTGGTGTCACTGTGTGGTAAAACTGCAAGGACACAATATATGAGCAAGTCCTGACTTTACCTTGATTTTAATTGTGTGCGTCTGAGTCGGATATCAGCAGGTACGATCCAAATCCTGACAAAAGGGTTTAATACAGATGTTACAGCGCATTAAAAAAATGTTTTCTAAGTTACCCAAATGTTCTTTCTGAGGAAGCCTTTAGTTTGCATGTATTCACTTGGACCTTTGAACATTTGGTTCATGCTTCATGTCCCACCTTACCAGCTTATCGTTTCTATCATGGCACAGTGCACGGACCCACTGCTGTGTTATATGACAAGTGCGTTAAACATTAGCCCACCAAGCCTGTTAACGTTTTTGTTCTGTAACATTGAGTGATAGACTTTTGTCTAACTGTGGCATTCAAAACTACCGTGTGAGAATGGTGAAATCCCACTGAAAGGGCAAAAGGCCTTAAAACCCCTATAAAAACAAAATGTTACAGACTAAATTGATTATACCGGCCCAGTGAAGTGTGTAATAAAGTGATTCATTGCTACCGTAGACCTATAATGTACAAAATTTAAAATAAAATATATATAAAAATATATAAGCATAAACAGCAGCTGTTGGTATGTCTGAAAAACAGCTGAAAGTTCAGAAACACTTACTAAATATGTCGCTGCACTGGCCAAATCACAGTGCACAGTGTACATATATGAAATATGCTCCTCGTTGTGTGCCATTTTCAGTCCCTTGATTCTACACTTCTGCTGCTATTAGTTTATCAATGCCTCTCTACATTATTTGGTTTTCCAGTTATCATTTCATCACATTATCTGTGTAGTTTTGGCCCTGCAGATGTTTTCCCTCATAGGAGCGTTGCATTTAATCAGTGAGACAGATTTTTCTCATGACAAAAACAAGTGATCATAGTTCATTTTTATATTTTCATGGATTTATTTCTATAAATTATACAGTTAGTAGCAGTAGTATGATGATAATACAAGTGTTTCACATATTGTAATGTGCATCTGAGCTCTACACAAACTTACACCAGTGACTAGGCAGAAAGAGTCTTTTGTCTCTGGTATATAGTATTCAGTTTTCATACTGATGAAAAGTATTACAGTCCTCTATGAGCTATAAGGCCATCTTTGACAGAAGCTGAGCTTGGAGAGAAAAAAAAAGTTTCACAAATGGCCAAATGTCACTAATTAGTTTGAACTCTGCATTTCTGATGAAGCCAGTTGGTGTGGTGGGGTGGTGGTGTTGGCAGGGGGCAGCAGGAAGAGGGGGGATTGATGGGCTGTGCCTCAAAATGTAAATTAAACAAAAGGCGGGAGTTCACATGACAGCTTTGGAGGGGCAGGGCTGGAGTCTTCTGATTTTCTGTGTGAGAAGGCGAACAAGTGGAGCACAGTGCACCAAACATTGGCACATGGCAAACAGCTCGGAGGCAGCGGAAGCAAAATAACTTCTGTTCTAGGGAACAACAAAGGAGGAACAAACAGCGTGGCCCACAACTTTTTGGTCCTTATTATTCTGTGATTTCGTAATCAAGAGGATGGGATCTGATCTACAAACCATGGACAGCTGGTTCATTTCCACCGCCGGGCCTTGTGGGAGATGTAGTTTCTTCTCTCAACGACATATGCAAATCCCAACTGTCCCTCCCCTCTCTCTCCATAATTGCCGACTTTTCACTAACAGAAGGAGGCCCATTTGCGTGTGTGTGTACACGTTTGTGTGAAAAGAGTGTTTGTGTGTGCAGCCTATGCTCTCGTCAGGGTCCAGCCTTATTTCAAGGGATAAATAAAAGATGCAGAGTTCTTCTAAAGGAGCCCAGCAGAAGGTAGACACAGACAGGCAGATATGGAGGGATTCTTCAGAGAATCTGGGTTGTGCATGGCACTGCATCGATTCTCCATTTGGGCTTCGCAAGGTTCAAACACACTGCATTGTGGGCCGCAGATTGTGTTGCATGGGCGTCCCTCAAGTGACATGTAAAAAGCCGGCCCCCCATCTGCCTGACAGATTTGTGCGGGCAGCCCCTAAAAGCTTTGGCAGAGAGAGACAGGTGGGGACGGACAGACAGACAGACTGAAGGACGAGTGCCACTCAGCACCCCTCAGCTGTCATGCAAAAGAGAAAGTGAAGCTTACTTTACTGGTGACAAGCTGTGGCAGACAACAAACTAAATGCAGACAATAATCTGAACCTGCATTGAGATTCACAGCGTGACTGTGACTAGCTAGACCTGTCTATAAGCTCCTGGAAGCTCCATAGGGCAGGAAACAGACCTGCTGATGATACACCCTGACAGCCTGCATCAGGGTAAATTATGGTAATAGCATGCAGTCATCTGCCTGGTGCCATTTGACTCGACAAAAACACTTAAACACTCCATCTATTTCTCTAAGTGGGAAGCAGAGAGGCCATCTTGGATGGGTGGGCCTGTGGGTTTTTTTGACAGGAACAGAGCAGAAGAAACCCTAGTGACGCTACAGTGACATCCCACAGTCTGTTCAACACAGAGGCAGGCATGCTTGCCTCCTCAAAATCTACCAGCATAGATGGATGTGTTATCAAATATTTAATATTTTAAGGCTGTCTCTTGGATCGTGACTAAACCTGAAAATATAGGTTTTTATAAATGCGCTTTGTCAAACAACCAGTTCAAAATCTCTGGACACCTGAATGAGCGACAGGTGCATCGGAGGAAAGGCTGAGAATCTTTTCTCTTTTTTCTTTATGACTATCAAATGACAAAACAGAACAAGACATTTTTTTAAAGAAGGAGAACAAGTGTTTTATGGCTGCACTAGCAGTATACTAGCTCCTGTGTTTGCATTATTATTGTTGTTGTTTGCATGCCAGATACAATTGCAATTACTCCTATAACATTTTCTTTTGCTGAAGCATTACCTTTCTACAAATCACTGCCAGCAGACAGAGCAGACTTGCTGCAGTCAACATGTGTTTACATTTCTGGGGAGCTGCACATCAGGCTACCTCAGTGGGTTAGCCTTTGGATACATGCCTGCAGTGTACCTATGGTGTCAATTCAGCACAAAAATATAACCCATACTTAAGTCTCACCTGATTGCTTGCAATCTCATGGTGACATCAGGTCACTGCTCTGGGCTGCAGGACATTCAGTAATAGTGATGTATTTTTGAACTACACAGCCAAACTACATGCTCCCCCCCTACCATTTACGCTCAACTAAGCATATAGCGTTTCAGTTTTCTAATGCTATACCCAATGCACATGGTTTTAAAAAGAAATGTGCCTAAATGCTGAACTATTGCTTTGAAGTACAATATCCTTTACCATGCACACTGACAAAAATCCCTAGCTAAATAGCATTAGACATGCTTTTAGTCTGATCCCATTAGGGTTGTGAAGGGTCACAATGTAATGACAGTTCAATCAAATCAATGCTTCGTTCAAACTTGGAATCGATAGCAATATATTGTGATCATGAAATGTATCTCCTTGCAGTGCTGAGCAGCTCTCCCTCTGGGAGCTTTCCCCTCTCTATATATATTGTTCATCCATCTCAATTTCATTGCTGAAACAGGACTATCTGAATACCAGGCAGGGAGAATCGATACAAAACATGTCAGTCACAGTTCTCTGTTTTCTGAGTGTGTTGTTATACTATAAAAAAGAATGAGAGTCACTGTAATAATGTGCAGATTTTGAATACTATGTGTCACACCCTACACGATATTTTAAGATGTACTGAGCCAGAATGAGAATCATATTCATTATTTATGTTCCAGGACACTTACTTTTACTTAAACTGCAGAAGGTAACATCTTCAAAATCAGAAATTTACAATAAAGACACCAAAAACCTAGAATTTAAACATTTAGAAATGCCCATCCAAAAGACAAGTTTAAAACAAAAATAAATTAATAAAGAAATGAATCTCCCTCCCACTCATTAAAAATGTTCAAGAATATCTTAAAAGACTTGAAGAGCAGTATTTCACAGGTCCCTCTGGCAAAAGTATCGCACCTGCTCATTTGAACACACACCATCATTGAGGGCTGTTTTTGGGTACAGCCAACAGTGCGATTTTTGAACTTCCAGTATCACCTCACCATTAAATAACACTGTGATGATGCATCGTGGAGTGTATGTCTACACGTGAAAAGCTGGAGATCACTGAACAACTGCAAAAAAGTATTATTTTCAGCTGCTGTCTAGTTCAACTGTATATAATTAATAGTTTAGACCAGGACTGTGCAGGAGTAAACATCATTATACTGACTGGTAGAAGTCACTGGTAATTCCTAAAATACAGTACTTCTTGTCCCTCAGCTAGAATCCTATATATTTTTGGTTGTCTCTGAGATTATGTTTTTAACGTCATCCATCCATTTTCTTCTGCTTTTCCAGTTTAGGGTCAAGTGGGGTCTAGATCTCCATCATAGGATGATAGGCAGGGTACACCCTGAACAGGTTGCCAATCTGTTGCAGGGCTAACCCATAGAGAGAGACAACCATTCACGCTCACTATGGTCAATTTAGAATAGCCAATTAACCTAACCACATGCATGTCTTAGGACTGTGGGAGGAAGCCAGAGTACCCAGAGAAAACATGCAAACTCCACACAGAAAGGTGCCGGATGGGATTCAAACCCTGGACCTTCTTGTTATGAGCCACCACCGTGCCGCCCTCAGATTTACATGTATTAAAGATATTTTGAGCCACTTTAAAAAAAAATTATTATAATAATTCAGATTCTCCCAAGTCAGTTTCTGTTCACATTTAGTAGTTTTTACACGTTTAAACTAAAAACTCCATACATTGAAACGTTCTATAATATATAATAATGTTCATTTATCGGGTCCTTATTGGTCACTGACATTTGTTAGAACACATGGATTCAAATTATATATTCATTCTAAAGAAGACAGATGGGCACCGAGCAATCAGAAGCAACACATCAGAATGACATTGCTGAGAGGCCACCTGACTTTCCTTTCCATTTATGTATAATAAATTATACATAAATATACATATTATACATTTATGTATATTATATGCCTTTCCTTCCAGATTATGTTGAATACTAAGAGGCCAAATGCAGCCAATTGGCTTAATAAAAGACCCTATCTCTTGCATGCAGGGTGACTGGTTGCACACTGGTTGCAACACTTATTTAAAGGAATAAAACTATAAAAAGTTCATGTAAGTAATGAAAATAAAATGTTAGAAAGTGAAGCAGGGAGCGAGACTTCATCGGGCCACGGCTGGGTCTGAGCCTCAGTGAGATAAATGTCACTTCTAACCCTCCGTTGGCCTATACAGCACAAATGGAGCGACCGCTCTCCTCTTATCATCAGCTGCACACGCACACATTGCTCTCTCCCTCTCGTGCTAGAACAATTAGCTTTATGGTGGCTCAGAGCCTGTGAAATGTCATTCTGCCAGGTAAACTAGCTATTATATCACAAAGGCTGCAGCTGAGTCAATTATACAGCATAGGGAAGAGGGGTAAGGCCCGAGAAGCAGGGCAATGAATTCATGAGTTCATCAAAGGAGAGGTCAGAGGGGTCAGCGGTGAGAGAGGCCGCGAGGCAGGGAGGAAGTGAGCGAGAGAGTGGGAGAAACAGAAAAGAGAGCGCGTCAGTTCAGTAGGTTGTCAATGGTATGCTAATATGACATTCACATCAGAGGAGACTACATCATCAAATCAAATAAGACACAATTTAGATAAAAGGCTCCATATGAGTGTTTGCATCTTGATTTATTAGCATTCACTCTGCTGAAAAATGAAGGTCAACAACATTTTGTGTACATATATTTGAAATTTGAAATATAGCAAAATTAAACACAGCTCTGTGCATATTAATTAGTTGATTTGGAAGGTATTTATTGAGGAATTAAATTTAGCAGTGTGTATATTTCTTTATATATTTTGCACTTTGTTTTTGTTTGGTGATGTATTATGTGCATGAATATAAGTAAGTCCTTTTTTTCTGTTTTGTTGGGTTTGGAGACCATGGTCATTCAGTGCATTGTATTTAAATCTTAAGTTAACAATGCTGTATTGTAAAAACCAACTTTATGTATCAAGAACAAAGGAGTTTACTATGTAGATATGATCCCCCTCATTATTTATTTTATTATTGGTTCATTTAGTACTGCAATAGTGAGTGAGCTGTGTTTTGTCGTGAGCATTAGTTACTGTCTTCTGTACCTTAATGCGTCATATTTTGCACATTGATCATATATCTAGTTTTAAATTCTTATCTGCAAACTGATGACATTAACTCTCAACATGATTCTTTCCTTCTGAGATGTCAAAGTATTAAATGGACAAAGATGAGACTCTTCAGCTGAAGCACAAGCATCTCAAAAGTGCACCTAAGTGGTGTAAATCTGCTGCAGTTACACTCCACAGCTGTTATGAGGTTTACTTTTATTATTACGTGTCCCTAACATTCTGCAAAACATCAAAACAAATATGATGGAGAGGTGGACAGAGTGAACCAGAAGCTGTAAGGCATATCTGTCTTGTGAAGGTAGTCTTGTCACAGATACTGCCCTCTCAGCAGAGCGACCAGATGGAGCCTGATGCTCAGGGCACATAAAGGCGGCCCCCTGGGGGACTCTGAATCCATCCCCTCACCCCTTCTCACCCCTAAACTGGGGCTCTGACTGGGCAAGGGGACCAGTTCTCTGCCTCTCTCCTGCTTTTGAGGCCACTTCCCCTCCCAAATACCCCTCCTGTCTACCCCTTGCCTCCTGCAGCGGACACTGCCCAAATGCCAGCACGTCCCACCTGGGCCTAGCCAAGCCTGACCCTACTGTCGGGGGGCAGGCGTGACATGCAGTGCACAGAGCACTCACCCTTGACAGAAACACAATGGCCCAAGGACTGGCTGGCTGCACTAGGTATAGATAATACTGTTAATCGTGCAGAGTAGCAAACAGGTTCACAGAACAATGAGAAACCAGCAGAGCAGTGATTGGAAAATATTTTCCAGGGCTTCAGGTACTCTCGTCCACACAGACATACAGTAAATGAAGCCACACCAATACACTTTCACAGATGTGTAGAAGAACATGCACATGCATTTATTTATATGTTCATGTTTATTTAAAGTCCTCCTTGGAATAGAGGATACTGCTAGTGTTCCACAAATCTGGGGAATTTAGCTTTTTGCCAGAAGGGTTGTGTTGCTTAAGTTTGCTTTTCAAAATACCCAAAATGTGTTTTATGCTATTAAAGTCATGTGACATACCGTGACAGGCCTTTAGAAACTTTGGATAATTTTTCTGCTCCAATATTGCAGGACACTTCAATGAAAAAGTATTTGTACTCTTCCTAACAGCCTACCAAAATTACTCCAAAAGTGCATGGATGACTCATTCAGGATGTCACAGAAGAACCCAGCACAACATCTAATGAACATCAGGCCTCATCAGTCTGCTTTAAGGTCATTGTTCACAGTTCAGAATTTAAATGGAGACACAACACAAAGGCTCATCTCACATTTACCAAAAAACATCTTGATGACCCCAAGACTTTCAGGAAAATATTCTGTCAGAAAAGACAAAAATTTAATTTTTTGAAAGGTCTGAGTCCCGTTACATAAGATGTAATTTAACTACAGGTAACTGCATAAAAGAACATCATACAGACAGTCAAACATGGTGAAAAGAAAAAAAACAACCAAAAATGAAGAAATCAGGAATACTTCATCACTGAACTGTATTCTCCAAGGCTTCTGGAGCACGAGTCACCTTGCAGTTTAGTATCAACAGGTTCATGATGCATTATAAACATCACCTACCTCAGATCTTTTGCACTGGTCCCTGGGATGTTTTTGCCAACAATGCTGGCTCCCATTTAAGCCAAACAAAGTTACATTTATCAGGCTTCCTGTTTTCTTTGGTTCATAAGAGGACTTACTCTACTTGTTAATTGAGAATGATAGTACAGAGGATTGTACTTTCTTCTATTATAGACTGTAAAGATACAGTAGATGACAAATTGAAGGAAAAACTAAAGGAAATGCATTTGAATTTAAGACGTGATCTCCCCCCGATGACTTTTCCAAGAGTCAAAGTTAGTGCAAAAGCATTTAGATGATCTGTAATGAAATTAAACTGAGAGAAAGTGAATAGAGTCCATTTAAGCAGTTTCACCAATGAGCAACACTGTTACAACTTGCTTTGTCTCTGCTGTAACTTTGCATTCAGTTGAACAATACTTGAACTACACTTGAGAAACCTGTTATACAGTAACTTTTGGTCTCCACTGTATTCTGTATCTTTTATATTTTCTATGAGACTCATTGCCATACAGTCAGGCTGTTGTAGCCAATTACTGCTGCTAGCTGCTCAGATGTCGTCAAATTGAGTGGCAGCCTCCCCAGCTCGCCTACATCTGGGGTGTGAGGGGTATGTGTCGCAAACAGTCACACATCCTAGAAATCCACTCTGTTTATCACCTGCTGACATTCATATTCATGTCACGATGCCTGTCTGGCCTGTGATAGGATTTGGTTAGTTCACTGACCAGCGAGGCTCTAATCTGTCTCCAAGCCACTATAAACATTTATCAAAAAGATTTTCAAAGGGATCTTCATCTTCAGAGTGATGCTAATAAGTGTCAAGACACTTTCACAGTGAGGAGGTTTAAACATATTCCATGTTTTACATAGATGAAAATAATTGCATATTTGCTAAGTAATGTACACTCAATAACCATTAATGAAAAAGCAAAAACGTATCCTTTTTCATTTTTTTACAAATTCATTAAACTGCTCGCTGGCAACGTTTTTGGTTAGGTGTATTCTGTTTGCTTTAATTATAGTATCCCTGAGATATACTTACAATAGCAAGCATGCCTATAGTCCACTTGCAACATTTACAGTAATTAGACATAGTTTAGAAATTCACATTCCTATGTCTAAGGTTTTCACAGGACTCTATGGAGTGCTGTGATAACTAAATCAAAGAACCACCTTTAGCAAGGATGAACTTTAAAAAGTTGAGTTCATCGAGGGTTGCAGGCATTTGTTTATGCACAGCTCTCTTAAGAACACACCACAGCAATTTCAACATCTTGATTTTTTTCAGCCATTCTGTTGTAGATTTGTTGGTGTGCTTGGCATTGTTCTGATACATGATTCAGTTTGGCCCAAGGTTTGGGACACATTTGACTCTAGAGTACTTCGGTATAAGAGGAGTTCCTTGTCAACTCAACTGCAACAAACTAAAATCATCACACCTCCACCACTGTGCGTGACAGTTGGTATGAGGTGTTTGTGCTGAAATGCTGTGTTTGTTTCTCACCATTGTGGCCAAACATCTCCACACTGAACTTGTCTGTCCAAAGGACATTGTTCCAGAATTCTTGTGGTTTGTTCAGTTTAGCTTTGCAAAGCTAAGCCGTGCGCCATTTTCTAGCAAGAAGAGGCTTTCTCCTGGAATAAGCCAGACTTTTTTTCAGTCTTTTTCTAATTGTACTGTCAAGTACTTCAATATTTAACATCCTAACTGAGGTATGTAGAGTCTCACATGTAGCTCTTGGTTTGTTTTGTTTGTTTTGTTTTGTTTTTTTCAATTTCATTGATCACTGAAAGGTCGAACATTGGGGTGAATTTGGTGGGATTGTCACTCCTGGGAAGATTCTGGCATTGTGTCAACACACACCTGACTGCTCCAGAATCGCTAACTGCCAAAACTACTTTTGTAGAGGTGGTCACACTAACTGATGATCAAGTGCATTTGATTAGCAGCACCTGGCTGCCACTTACCATGTTAATTCATATGGAAGCAGTAAGTGTGTACTTACATTGGAGTGCTTAGTGGTCTGTGAAATATTTCTTTTTTTTATGACCATATGAGGTCCCACTATCATCTCCAAAGAACTACAATAAAACTATGGTGAGACATAGAGCAGGAGAAGTGTAGAACCACAGGTACTCTTCTTGTTGCTGACCATCTGGCCAAATCACCAAATTTGATGAGTTAGGTGAAGTGTCTGTTTCAATAGAACTTCATCTTAGCAGCACTTCATCAATCAGGTGGCAAATAACATTTAAAGGACTCTGAGAAAAATTAAAAAGACTGCTTGAAAGACCCCCCTCCTTTACAGTAGTGGTGTATATGGGGGGGTCTGGTGTGAACACTAGAATAGTGGCAAATGGACTGGTCCTTAAATAGTGTTTTTATACTCTACCGAAGCTCTCAAAACACTTTGTTCAACTTGCCTTATTCACCCATTTACTTTGTCTATATAACATTCACACTCTGATGAACACATCAGTGATCAGTATCTTGGTTAAGGATACTTTGGCATGCAGACTGGAGCAGCCAGGGATCAAACCGCCAACCTTCTGATTAGTAGGTGACCTGGTGGACCTCTTGGGCTACAACCACCCCAGGATCATGGGAGCAGCATCATGGGAGCAACAATTGCCAAGACTTAAACCTTACAAAATATCTATGAAAAGACATGAAGAAGTTTTCATATGCTTCCCATCCTGATGGACCTCGCTCAAAAAAGGAGTGTGAATAGCCTGTTGAGGCTTTTTTAAATATATAGTACTATTTTACAACAGCAGTCATGTAATGGTGCTTTATACTATGAGGTAAAGAACTTACAATATAAGAGTGAGAGCCCCAATGGTCCAGTGATCCCACGTGAGAAAGCTCTTGGCAAAAATTCAGCAATTACTCAATGCAATGGTTGCTGCCAAAGGAGCTTCTGCAAAGTGCTAAATGAAGAGTCTGAAAAATTCTAATTTTCATTTGAGATTTTTTATTAATTGCAAAATGCAGGAGAAAAAAAACATGGTTGCCATTATTAGTTATTGAGTGCTGATGGATAAATTGCAATTCATAATATTTACAAATTAAATATACAACACAATAACATGTCCAATAACTGAAAGTGGGTGAACCTTATGTTTTTGTAATGCAATTATCACAGGTAGGAAAGAAACATAAAAAAAACAATGCTGATCTTATTTGCACCACTGTGCGCTGTATATGCCTGTAATGTAAAAAAAAAATATATATATATAAATTCTCCACAAAGTTTATGTTTTTAAATCATTTTTACAGTATATTAAATAATGTATTCAGCTTTTCATTCCTATGCATGCTAACCTTCATGATGGGATTTGGCCCAGGTCTGTGAGTGTGTTTACTCATGTCTCTGTTGGTCGGGGTGTGTGTGTGCGTGAATCACAGGGGGCTTCTCTTCCCTGTTTGGCTCAGATTTTGGCAGCCCTCTGTATTCTGCCATGCATACGGAAACATGCAGGAGTGGGCCTGGAATCAAGGTCAGGCCTGGAAAATGATGTAGCAACACTCCTAAAACCTGAATTTCTGCTGAGTTTGGCATTGTGCTAGCTGTCCCCCGAGGCCACAGCCAGGAGTCACCCATCATGCTTATCCAGACCAACCTGTAATGAGCTGCTGGAAGACGTTCCAGTGTAGGAGTAGTGTTTTGAGACTGTTTGCATGATAGTTCTGTTGAAGAGACTACATGGTCTTTTGGCACAAACCTAGGGTCGACTTTGAACACCCATAGATTAAATGTTACTTAGTGGTAACCTCCATATGTGAAGGAACGCACTAAAAATCTGAAAATATAGCAGGTGAAAAAAGATATTCAAAAAGAATTTGTTTTAAAAGTATAATAAATCAAGAAACTTCTAACAAGTAATAGTTAAATGAAAGCAATTTTAAAGCAAAATAAATAAAAAAAACATCATCCAGTACAACATCGCAATCGTCTAATCCACGGTCAAAAAAAATCCTAATTTACAAGTGTCAAGAGGCAAGAGCGCATAGACTGAAAGTACAAAGACACAGAGATCAGAGAGCCCCCACACCACTTTTGTGCTGACCTTAAAAGGAGCAGCGCACTGTGCAAACATCTGGTCCATCAGCTGGATCCTATGCATCAGCGGGCACAGGGACACACTGGGACAGGTTGGCGGCTGCCTTTGACAGCAACAGTTAATTTCCAACATAATCAATTTATGTGCAGCTCCATAATAACCATCTGTGTTCTGCATGAGGAGGACAGTCCTGAGGAACGAACAGTGCTGGCTGCTCCTCCTCTCCATGGGCGACGCCAGGAGCAAAAGGGAGGAGAAGGAAGCGGAGGAGTTGGAAAATGGGGAAACGATGAGTTAATGAAGTAGGTGGGTGAGTTGAAAGTGTAAGAGGGGGTTGTTGCAAGAGTAGAAGTTAGGTAAAGATCAAGTGGGCTAGGAGAAGTAAGAAGTAAGAAGAGAGGGGGAAGTAGGTGATGATGAAGAGGTCAAAAAAGGAAGAAGAGGAAAGATGATGAAATTAGGCAACTGTTTCAAACATAGCCAGGGGCAAGGGCACTTAAGTGGTGGAACTCAATAAGATTCAGAGGATGTGAAAAAAATCCCTATTTCATTTCATTACAGGATGCAAATACAATGAATGAATGAAGTAGGTCTCCTCAACATTTCCCTGCTATAAATGTGGTTTGCTACCAAGGTTAGCTCCCTTGGCACTTGAAACCCACCGCATCCTCATCCACCTCCAATGTCAAAATTTGCCAGGGAAGGTGTCACTCAGGCGATTACTGAATCACCTTAGTGAGCCAATTACACTGCAGGCTGTCAAAGCCAATAGCAAACAGTGCCTCACGCACAGACACCCACAGCTTGGCTAGTGTGAAACAAAACATGAAAACAGAATTAAGCTCTGGTGACCCTTCACCCCACGACATGCAATTTTCATAAGAGTAATCAGCATAATGTGCTAGCTTCTGCACATAACTTCTGACTTGTTTTGACCCTAAAAGGAATGTTTGTGTGCTTCATAAATTTGGTAAGACTTTCTTTGAAGGTCATGTCTATAATGCATTGTAAACTTTAGACATTATAATACATTTACAAGGATTTTGAAAATTATTAAATACATGTTCGTAATCATACATGACAACTTGTAACACGGTTTATGAAGCATAACTGTATCTCCATGCCAACGTAATGGTACTGGCTGAAAGATTACAAGTCCTGAGTTATGCAGCTTATAATTTATCTTCCTCTCATAGGCTACATGAAGACTGTAAATCTTTTTCTAATATAATGATTCTAAATGTGGTTGCTAATAACAGTGTCGTCAGTTTATGAGCTTATTTCATATCAGAAACTTGGAATTTATCAGTTGTTATGATACATTTAAAGACATCTCTGTGGTATAGTTATGGTTTACGTGTTGTCACTTTGGCATGGAGACTTAACTCATAGTATACGATAATATATACAAACTTCAAGTATTTTGTATATCTTATTGTAAGTTTTCATGCAAGATTATAAATATTAAGAGTATACTGTAACACCCTATGAATGCACTTTAAGCATGAAAATGATTTCTCTGTGGAGTAAAGTGCTTTTATCACCCAGTCTTTTGCAGACTGAAACCTCAGCCCTGTTTTTTTGGTTCAGGTGTGAATGAAAATCGCAATTTCACATCTTTTTCTCAGGTAGTCTTCAAATACAATGCACCGTTTCCCTCTTTTACCTTGAGATGTGTGCACAAAAGTAGAACTTACAAGCATACAAACACATATGAGTACACAAAAGCCAACTCATATGGAATCCACCTGCCAGTGCGAACCTGATGTGTGTGATGCCATCTGAAGTTTATATATATTTTTACACACCACTGCTGCAAGACATCAGTACAGTCCATCCAACCTGTCATGCATTATACATGTGCTGTGTGAATGTCCATGTGTCCCTGTACATCCTCTGCCATCCTAATTGACATGCAGTGGACCCTAGCAGCTGTGAAGCTTTCTATCTGTGCGTGTGAAAGAGTGTGTGTGGTGTGTATAGCTCTCAGTAAAGCCCCTGCATCCTCTAGGCCACCTGGACATAATGGCCTTCAGCTGCCACCATCACCACCAATATAAGCAGCAGCAAGAGCTGAGAGAGACCCATTTCTAACACATGCACCCATTTTCTTTTTATGACGCATGGACCTCTGCTAGTGTTCATTTAGCTGTGTGCAAGGAGAAAACAGACACAGTGACAAGCACAGACCCTTTCACATATGCACATACCTGTACTGTACCCATACTGTTTCGACATTTTGCCTTCTTTAGGATTTCAGCCGCTGAACAACTAGGGGCCTCCTCTGTCTAATTTTTAATGTTTCATTTTATGTTGAAGCCCAGTGCAGCTGACACAGGGCAAAGGGCACGATATACCCTGGACATGTCACCACCCAATCACAGGGGCAACACAGAGACACACAAACATGTCACTACCTATTTAGAATGAATTATCCATCGAGCTTGTCTTCTGATTGTTAGAGGCAACTGGAGAACAAGTGGCCTTGTGGTTTCAGATCAGGAAATTTCTTGCTGTGAGTGTTAACCACCTCATCCAAACTGTTCTGTTCAGTTCTGCCACACGTGAGGAACAGTACAGCTAAGAGATAACAAAGCGTGCCGGAAGCTAATAGCAATGGGTTGGCAGTTTGGAGGTACTTAACACACCAGCAGTCTTTCCTTTAATGTCTTTTTTCTGTTTTATGCTCACTTTCAGTCTAATTATGTTCTGCGTAACACTTGGAGCTCAAACGTTTATTGAAATTATGGTAACATAATGTGTTTTCGTCAACTATACTAATATCATTTCACTTTACCAGCTTCCTATCAGCTCCACTCCACACGCAACACGTGTGTCTTATATGTCTGTGTGTGTCTGCGTGTGAGCAAGTGCACTCTCACAGAGAGCAGGGAAAGGAGAAACTAGAAAATAAGTACCTTCATGACTTCGCCATACGTAATTTCATCAGGAATTAATAAAGTATTCTGATTCTGAATGAGTTGAAATGAGACTAGTGGAAATAAATTGTTGAGTAATGGAAATAATTGTATGTATTTTTTATGCTGCCATTTATTAACAAATGCGAATTATGAATATACAGTTGTATATTTTTAGTATATGCCAGATATTTGTTATTATTTTACAAACAGGAAAGAATTATTTGGCGTGAGCCTGATGTTGCCTAAAAAAATGATCCCCAGTGTCTTCCTCAAAGTGAGTCATACTTTGAGAAAAATACTAGGAATCTGGGAATATATCCTCTTTTATTATTATATACTATTATACGATTTACCACTGGTATTAAATTGATCATTTGTATAAGCAGATACCAACTGTCGTTTTATTCTGGAAAGACCTCGCATATTCCACCAGGACATTAAAACAACTCAAAACAGTTAGTATTAAAACAACAATTTAAAAAGAGCGTAAAATTTCAAAAACCTATTTTGGCTTTGGAAACAGGGTTGTATTATTTTTATCCTAAACCCTAGAATTTAATTTTAAAGTAAAGATAATTCTAATGGGTGTCTACATGAATTGTATTTTACAGAGCTGCACATTTTTTATTTAAACTACATTTCAAGCAACTGTCTCTATGGCAAAGAAACAGAGAAGCTTTATTTGCAACCTCTGATATGTTCTTTGTTCACAGTGCACATCTGATCTACTGTGTATACGAGTGTGAGGAGGGCTTTTTTTTTTTTGCCTTCTTCCTCATCTTGAAGTCTTGATTCAATATTTTTTCTCCTTTCCTATATCAGAAGCCTTTGATTCTGTCCTGCTTCTCAATTCTTCATGGAACTCCAACATTTCAAAGACTTCTTCTTCTCTCCCCTCCTCCTTCCCAGGCGGAGTGCTGGCCAAGTCTGGGAGAGGGACTGCCCATCAGAGGTTGGCTGCTATCAGCAGGGGGCTGCATGTCTCCAATTCAGGTCAGCCTTGGCTACAGACGGGGACTTAAAAGCAAGCCACAACGCGTCCTGTGATCCCAGTAAGCACGCTTGTTAGTGGAATTGATAACGGACCCATACACCTGGGTCCTCTGAAGTTGGCATGGCATTTTAAAGGGGAAGACAGGGAGCCAGGGCAGCCAGATACCGCATGAAAACGTGTCAAACTGAGGAAAGGAGGGATGGGGGGGAAAGGTCTTTTTGGCATGTGACGAAACAGAATATGTTTGAGGGAGCGACCTAGAACATTGTGGAATTATGTACAAATACAGGGCATATGGCATGGAATCATTCTGAGAATCCGAAATATGTTTTGGCTCTATCATGTTACCCCCTGTAATTTTCTTGCACAAAGTTTGAGTTATAAGTAAATGATTACCAAATGTGTGCAGACACATGCTTGAATCATAATGTTGTATTTTTATAATAAAATGAGTTTTTTTTTTTAAAATGAATTGTATATTTAAGCTTAATATTATTCTCATATGTTTCTGCATGTGTACATTTTTGGTGACAGCAGTGCACCTGATACACTATGTGCCACCATTTCCCTTCCAAATAACAGTAATACAAGCGCCATGTTCAGATGCCACATTTATGATAATCAGAGTATAATTCATTTATTGAGTCTACCTTTGCCATGTGTTGACCCCACGGCCATGTTGCCAGCTCACATCTGGCTGCATGGTGCGGCGCTCAGTCCTGAATGGGATTTGCCCCTGGTGATGGGGCATCTGGGAGGCCAGATGAAGCTGAGGCTTGATGAGTGCTTTGTCTATTATGGATATGGGGCTTTATGGAGACATTGACAGCTGCACATTGACAGTCTCCTGAGCAGGAGGCCTACTTCAGCAGTTGTGCTCTTTCTGTTGTCTAGAACAGAGAACAAGTGCAGAGCTTTAAATATTAAATGGATTCTATGCTTGCTAGCGCAGGTTTCAAGTCAAACCTTCATTTAAAGGGAAGAAGGAGGATGATAAAGCATTTTTGTGGCTGTTTTTTAATCTTCGGATTATTAAGCCTAGTTGTGAACTTTTAGACACATTTTACTCGATTATTAAAATGTTAAATTTACATATATGAAAATACATAAATTAAAAATATATTTTCACTAATTCCAGCTTTTTTTTAGCCAAACTCCTCAACATCTGCATGGAAGGTGCAACAACTAGAATCTATACATGTTTCGAAAAATTATACCAATCAAGCTGTCAAAATGAGGTTGCAACCCAATGAGACTATCAGTGCATCTGTTGTGCGTCCTGGCACTCCTAAGTGATAGGTTGCAGATCAGAGAGGTGGATGGAGCGAGCGGAACAAGGAACTCGAATGAAAGATTATCCAACGACAAGAGACATGTAGCTACAGACCAGGCAAACCGAGCTGACGTTCTCCAACCTTCCCTCCTGCCCGCCATTTGTGAAGGATTTGGGGATTTCATAATTTCCTGCTCTTTCTGAAAGGGGGATGGCAGCACCTGGTCCACACAGCTGTACTTCATTTAGAGAGCAATTTGAAAAGAGCGAGGGGGAGAGGAGAGGAGCGAAGCAGCCTTGTCATTAAGGGCTCCAGAATGGCCTCCGTTTGTTAGACACATGGCACAGAGTTAATGCCGCTGAATGGGGAATAGGCGCTGTTGATGCTGTCACAAATTTCTCATAAGTGCTATGACATCTGAAAAAGCCACTCCAAGAGCAGGGAGGGGGAAATTCAAATTTTCCTTATCAAAGAGGGGGTTTTTTGTAGGTAATTGACAGCTGTGGCTAGGATTTAAGCATGTGTTTCTGTCTGTTAAGATGGATATTCTATTTGTGTATCATTTCATCTTTCGTACACCTTGAAGTTTGTTGTGCGTGCAGGTGATGGCGGCAGCGGAGTTTATAGCAATGAGCTGACAATGAGAATAATAAGCAGATTGTTGGTAAACTAAGGTGATGCAAAAGGTTTGTTGTGCGGATGCGCAGCTGCCTCGCCTCTTCAGAGTTGATCTAATTGATTTTGACGTGCACATGTGCAGGGGGGGAAAAATAGTGAGGCGGGATCAAAGGCAAACGCTTTATTGCCACATCACAGGCCCCTGCTGCATTTTGAATTCTACCAATCTGTCCAAACAGTCAGATAAAATCCTGCGATGAAGAGATGTGCTTCTCTCTAGTTCACTTGCTCTACCCCTCCTCTTCTCTTCTCTTTCTCTCTCTGTCTACCTTAACTGCTCTTCTTGCTCTTCCTTTCCTTCAGAGTAATTCCCAAGCGGTAATAAGTGATGCAAGAGTCACCAGGGCAGTATGAAAACACTGATCCACAAAGGTAAAAACAGCTTCCACAACAACATGTCAGAAACTTGACAGATGCTGAAGAACTAAAAAACAAAAGATGGTAAAATTCAAGTTTGTGAGTTACAGAAGCTGCCATATATGCACCACTTTACACTACATGGTACAAAATGTCAAGAGTGAGTTTCCAGTCAGTTGGTGAGGAGTGATCAGTAACTGCAAAAGTTTGTGTAAATCAAGTTTAATTCATTAGGGTAAAATTGTAAAACTGGTGGTAGTGACAGTGACGCCACGAAGCAGGAACTGAACAAATCTGGGAATGAAAGCTAGAGTTGAATGTCTGGATTGAATGAGTCTCATTCAAGGATAAACAAAATGCTTTGTAAAAAAACAAAAACAGAAAAGACGACAGTCTGAGATTCAAGACTTAGTGTCATTCTGATTTTGAAAAATCATTTAAAGCTCACATTTAAGTAGGTCGGCAGCACGCACAATAGAAACTGCCTTCTTTTCACACCCGGCTACCTCACACAGTTTGTTTTTGAGGTGTGTGCATCACAGCTGTCTTTTCTTTGTTCTGTAGTTAGACATCTAGACCGCTCAGTGAGCAATAGGCCCGTGCTCTGTGCTTACCATTAATGGGATGTTGGTGTGCAGAGCTGAAAGCATGTGCCTAAGTCCGTGGGCAGAGTGTAATAAAAGAACCACAGTTGGACTAACCATGCTGAGCTCAAAAAGCTGCACAGAGAAGATGAGAACGTACACACATGAAAAAGTGGTGCATGCACACACACACACCTGCCAGGTGTGTGAGGAGGCTGTGTGATATGGAGCCAGGCTCCCACAACCAACCAGTCTCAGAGAGCTGTGCTTCACAAATGAGTCAGAAACAAATCCTGGTAACAAGCACAGCAATAGAGCAACTGCATTTAACCCAGCCATCCTCTGCCACAAAAATATAATGTATAATACATTTGCTCGCTGAGTTTCACCTCAAGCTGTATTTCTGTTCCAACATTTACTGACACTGACATAACAATGATGGATTCCTGTGCAGGAACTGGAACCAAGAAGCATCCCTTACAAAAATCCAACAACTTGATGAGATCTGTATGAAAACTTGCGAGTGGGCTCTGCTGTTTGTCAAGTGTGCCTTTGGCAGGGCAGTGGTGGTAGTGATGGCTGTGGGTGGTGGTGGGGGTGGAGGGGGTCAGAGGGGCTCTTGGCTGCTCTCCTCCCTCCTGTCAGCCCCCTCTCTCGGCCAGGCAGGCAGGCTGTGTTGGGCGGCCCGGCTCCTCGGTAGCAGATGCGAGCCCTCATGTCAGAGGCAGGCAGTGGCCCGACGGAGTGCCGCTCGTGCTCATACCTCATTGAGCCATCTCCCCTAGCAGATGGCGCGCTGCTGCGGGCGCTCCTCTCCCCGATAATTACCAGGCCTCGCCACAGATGGAAATGTCAGTCAGCCTCACAGGTCCTGGTTCCTGCCACTGCCTCCGTCCGCGGCCCCTCTACCTAGGCCGGGCGCTGCCAACACTCACCATGTGTTCTGTGACTGCTGACTAGGCAGGCAACAAAAGAGAAATCCACCCACATGAATATTCATGCAGGGATGTTAGGTGGCTAGCTGTAGACCAGGCTGGGCACTGGCAAATAGTTGGCCAGGTGCAGGTTGTGACATCGATTTCCAACCTTTTTTGTCTTCCACTTCTATAATGTGTCACTGTTCACGTTTCATAGCACGGTGCCGAGAAGTGTGCCTTGATCAATCTTGTGCATGCTGGAGAAAGAAAGGTGAAATTGTACATACTGCTTTGTACAGTTGTGGAATGACATATTTAGGAGATTAGGATAACTGTGTTTGCAAAATGGATTAATTCTAGCAGATGCCAGGACTAACCCCCACTTATCTGTGATAAGGTGACCAGATGTCTCAGCTTGGCAAAGGCAACACTCTCCGAGTTTTATTACTCCGCGCCAAAGCATCCCCCGAGAAATTTCTCTGTGCATTCACAGATAATCTACCTTCGCAGAGAACAAGGCGACAGGGTTTTGCCGCTTTGTGTATTTGTCCATGTAAGAATTTATGTGAACGTGTTGCCTGGTTGTAGAAAGCTCAAGAAGATTAAACTAAAGTAAATACCTTTGTGCCTAAGTGCCAGCATAGTGATGGAAAAGTAAGTAGTGGTTTACTGAAAATATCACTTTGATATAGATATCGTATAATTAAGTTTCCTAGCAAAAAAAAAAAAAAAATTTTAAAATCAGCGCCGGTGTGCTTGTTTCCAAACAGGAATCATACAATGTATACTATGATGTGTGTCAGTTTTACAGAAAAAGCCATGATTTCTCAAATGTTGCTCTCAGCTCATGTCCGTAAAAGTTGTGGTGTTGTGTAAAATGTAAAAAAAAAAAAGAAGAAAAAAAAGCAACATAATGATTTGTAAATTATTTCAATTCAACTCAATTCAGTTTATTTGCATAGTGCCAATGTACAGCAACAGTTGCCTCAAGGCGTTTTATATTGGAAGATAAAGACCCTACAATATTAGAAAGAAATCCTAACATTAGGTAACCTCCTATGATCAAGCACTTGGAGAGAGTGGGAAGAAAAAACTCCCTTTTAACAGGAAAAAGCCTCCGGCAGAAACAGCCTGAGGGAGGGGCAGCCATCTGCTGTGACCAGTTGTGGGTGAGGGGAAGGAAAAACCCATTTGAATCCTATAATTAGTAAATAGACACCATATTAAATGCTGAAATGGAGAAATGTTAATTAATTATTTATCTTTTTTTTTTTTTTAATAGGACCCCGTTTTTAATTTTGTGCCTGCGACTCATTTAAGAAAAAAGTGGGAAATGCCCATGTTCACCACAATGTTGCATTTAGTCTTTTATTAACACTCTGTAAGCATTTGCAGACTAAGAAAACCTACTGGGGTTGCTGGAAGGCCACATGTTTTCATATTCTTGCTCGACTTAAGCCACAGCGTCTCTGGGATGCACTTTTTATATCCAATCATGTCCATAACTAACCTAATTGCTAAATATTAGAACAGGCATTTCTTTTTTAGCTTTAAACAACTTTGTCAATTGGTTGTTGCCCCATACCAACTTTAAGAAAATATATTTCTGGCTACAAATTCAAAATATTTGCATAGTTTTCAAAAACTGTAGCATTTGATTAGGGTTTAAATGATATGCAAATCACTGAATTCAGTTATACATTACATATACATATTACCTATAATCCCACCTTTTTTTGGAACTAGCGTTGTATATTTCTACTGGGGGTGCTTAAAATTTACAATCACTGATTATAGGTGATGGCTATGATTGGATGTCATAAACAAAAGCATTTTATGGCCCATATGCCATTTTATACATTGAGATCTGATCATTTCCCTGGTACACAGTCTAGGGTGCACTATCTCACCACAGTGCATTTGTAGGTCACAGGAGTGTACATCACAATAAAAACTGCCAGTGGTTAACTGAAAAAAAGAGAAATGAGTCATAGTGAAGGTGCATTTTAGTTGATGCAGAAGTGACATTTTGCTAATTGCAGTGCACCGTTGCTTACAGTTTGAAGCCCCAGCCGCAAAGCCCACTTTGGAGAGGGAGAGGAGGCTGTACTGTTGCAGAGCAATGCAAATAACAAACTTAAAACCTCACTCTGCAGTTGCTTTTGAAGTCAGTTTCAATGCGTATAAAGCAGCCTGATGGCCAGAAAAATGGACTACACTTAAAAAAAAGCATATATTGTCAAAATTGGTTAAAGGCCAAATTATATCTTATTATATCTTAAATCTAGCGATTTCAGAATGATAAATTTACCCTGCTATAGAAATGTGTGATTTCTTATTTCATCCTATTTGCCTCAGAGGCCTTTTTTACTTAATTTTACTGTTTCTATAGCCCATACTGTCTGCCTTTGTAAGATAAAGAAATTCAGGGACACTGCATTACCACACTAATCTGCCAGACACGTGGTTGACCTCTCTTTAAAAGGGAGTCAAATAAACCGATGAAACAAAAATGACATTCTCCCCAACAGCAAATCTGTCACTTTATATATGAAAACTTGAAGACATACATACATATCAACAGCTCCAATCAGTGGGAGTTTGCTAAATTATCCGCTGTGCAGCAAATTTGTAAAACTTTTGATTGTTTAAACGGTGCAGAAGATCCTCTCTCATCATGGGGATTAATTCGAGCCCAACTTCCAATCCTGCCAAGTCCTTACTCACTGATATCTTGTTAGACAGACTGAGAGAAGAAACTTGGAAACATATGATGCAACATGAGTGAAATGCAGTCAATGCAGTTAGAATATAAGCAGAAGAGTCCCTCCCTCTACAAGGCCCAGCTCCACAAGGAGCCTGAAAAGCAGAAAAGAAGCTTTTGAAATTAAAATCCTATTAGCAACTAATAAAAGGCAAGTATGTATAGGCAGGTATTCCTACATCATCTGTATGCTTGATGTTTAGTTATCTCCAATTTGGCAGCCACTTATAAAGCCTTTGTCAAACTGCAAGAGTGGCAGTACTCAATATAACCTCTGATCATAATTAAAGGTGGTCAAATGAGTCTCAAGATATCACACCTTTGTGTTGTACAGATGCAGTTCAACAGAATGGCATCAGTCTGCCTCCCTTTTTTCTTTCTTCTTTTTGTCTTGAGCTGACAAAGCTGGCCCCTCATTTCCATTCTGCCCATTATGTAAATGAGGGCGGATCACATATTGGTTCTGATGAGTAAAGCAAGTGCAGAGGCCAGGTCTCCTTTAGGACCAAGTGGAAATTTGCACTTAAAAGCCATTTTGTGTGATAAAACAATGGCCCAGGTGCTGTGCCCTTGACCAAGGGCTTTATCGTCTCCTGTGAGGCAGAAAGTTGGTGTCACACCTGTTTCAGCTCCTTTCTGTGAGCGCCTGGCCCAGCTCATTCTGTCTGGCTGACAATTGAGTACAGATGATGCTGTCAAAATGAATTAAAGGTTTCACTGCTTTCTAACCCCTCCACTTCACTGACTCACAGCAAATTTGTTGCTTGTTCAAAATAAGTGTTATGTGTACATACTGAGCATTGCTGTGACAGGTGTGAAAAAATCATGGGCTGTCTTTTTCTGTGGGCGACTGTTTCTGTGGATACCACATTCCCATTTGTTTTATATTCTCAGTTTATACTTCTGCAAAACAAAAGGCCAACAAAGCTGATCAACACTGTTAAATATTCTATATTTTCATAAACTGTTGATTGTTGTCAGGGGGCCGTCGCATTTGATAGATTAACAACAAAGGCCGTATGTTATTCGTCTCCTGGTAAGATTTTCTCTTCTTTGTCCTGTTGGTAGTCAGCAAACAAAGCTAGATCAGAGAGATTAGCATCCATCACCCAATTCATTTATACAACAAATCACCTCAAACCATATCAAACAACACTGACGTTTGGCATCCATCCAAATACAAAATCAGCCCTCTGAGGAATTCCCCACATAATCTGGTAGGATTTGAGAGTAAACAACAGAGCTTGTGGTTTTGCCATTTATTTTGCATATACTTACTGCTATACTAACTACAGATTACATTGCACATGCTTTTGTCCAAAGCAACAGAGAAAATGCTAGATAACATCTAAAAATTTAGGATGGTAGAGATTAAGTTTGTGATGGAAGGCTGGAAATATGTTTATGAAGCCACAAATGAGAAAAACCTGAGATTAACAACCATGGTTGCGGGATTGAACAGTTACTCCTGTTGCCCTGTGGGTGAGCGCCAGGTTTTAAATTGATGATTTGAATTTTGTAGACTGAAAACCAGCTGGGAAATAGTAATGTGGATTTGCTATAAAGGCCCCAGTGGTCACAAAACCAGAGACTGTAGTGAAGTGCTAGGTTATCAGCTAATGTTAGCAAGCATGGTTAGCAAGCCCGGTTAGCATGCCCAATCCATAAACTGACATATATATTTGCTGAAAATACTAGAATTTCAATCAAGAACATTGGCCTTAGCTAAATAGATTGCGTGTGACTGATCAGTCAGTGTTGATGTCTAAGTAATTGTTAATGCCATATCATAATAATAAGGCAGTAGCTAAATGTAAGTTAAGCTTAAATGTATAGCTTAAATGCACAAACAGAGAGCGTGATTTTGGAACACTTATCCTACTAATGGAACAGGTTTGAACTTCAAACGTAAGCCTAAACTTACTTAACTTCACCGTTATTTCTATGGCTAACACTGAATGCCTTTGTAAGCTAAAGAACATCAGGGAAACTGCAGTGCCCAAAAAATCTACCAGACAGTGGTGCAAATTGCTGACCTTTCTGTAAAAAGGGTTCGAACGCAAACTTCTTGGATTGGCACATAGCAGGACAGATTATCTGAGAGGTGCTCCAAAAAAGCACCAACACCACAAACAGCTGCTAGTCCAACAGCATAAGTCATGCAAAAATGTCACCTTTGCAAACAGATGTTATTAAGAGGAATATTTTTAGTGTGATATTAAAAAATATATATCATTGTCTATAGTTTGCTATATTTGAAATGCACAGATGGACTAGATAGATTACTTTCAGTCGCCAATATGCTAAGGTGAGCTAACTACTCTTTTGGACTTCATACTGAATGACCTGGTATAAGAATGGTATTCTTTTATGTAACTACTGTACCATTTCTTGAATAATTTAACACTGTGAGGTCTAAGTAATCAGCACAGAGTTAAGACTTTTAAAGGAAAAAAAATTTACTGACTTGAAGTTTATATGATGCCTTAAAAATGGCTTCTAAAGTTAAAAGTCATATTAAAAGAATATATTTTGATTCGACTTCTACTGACATGTTCATCAAGTCTAAGTATGTAAAAAGAAGTTTAATAATTTCAGTTCTACAGTAAATACAGCTACAAGTTCCCCTTTGGGGTTTGTGCATAATTACGATTTTGTACAAGTTTCACAAGATAAGGAGGAACAATGGTGGTTAAAAAAACAGCTTCAAAATCATCTTTTCTCAAATTGCAGGGGCCAATTATTTTCCTATGATGAAAGTATCCCTTTATCAAGCAGGATCATACTAAGCAATTAACATTGGGTACAGATAATGAATAAACTGTCTACAGTTTAAAAAGGAAAAGCTGTTCTGCAGTGCTATGCACATTTGCACATTTGCATTACATTCACATAAATTCCACTTCATTCCAAATATCATACACACTCCATTTTGCAATCTGCGCTGCATTTAGGGCCTGCTGCTTTCACAACATGTCCTGAAGAGAGAGTGAGAGTGAGGAACTGTCTGTAAAGGAGGCAGTGAGCAAATCAGGGAAAGAAGTACGGAGTAGTTTAGAGTGGGTGTGTTTGAGTGAGAGAAAGTAAGAGTTGGGTGACCTTGTTACCAGTTGGGTTGAGTTGGACAGGCTGGTAGGAGGTTGCTGTCTACGGGGAGGGACAGACAGATGCTCACTCTTCTCCCTGGGCAAAACATCTCGCCTGGTGCAGGCAGCACACAATCTGGCCCGGGCAGCTGTAACCCTAATGATCACTGGTGGCACTGCACCTGACCAACCGACCAGCTCAATACTCATTCAGCCCTCCCTTTCCTTTCCCTCCACTTCCCAGCCCTCCATCTCCTCTTTGACCTCCAATGCCTCCAAACTCTGAGTAGAAACTAGCTGTGCTCGCAAAGCTTAGAGAAGGG
>VVHJ01008367.1:26292-43569 GCA_015107715.1 Tylochromis polylepis | reverse complement strand
GTCTAAGCCCAGTACTCAGATGCACTCAACTAAAATTAACATTCACAACCAACAATGTCTGAAAGCTATACTTCTTTTGGCTTGGGTAAAACATGACCTGCAGCTGAGTGGCAAAATGTAGTTGACCGTAATTATGATCAATGTCATTATTCATTTTCTGTTTGTTTTATAACAATTCCGTCTTAATGCTTTAATTTCTTTTCTCTCTCTTTTTTTTTGTTGTTCCATCAATCTTTACATTTTGCTCAGCTGTCTATGAGGTGAGGTAATGTGAGGCAAATTCTCTGGATCATCATTCAACTGTGTGTGCGATCAAGAAGCCAGGTGGGCTATATAATCCCTCCAGGGGGTTCTGGTTCCACCCTGAGGTCTCCTCACGGTTGGATGTGCCTGGAATATTTTCATAGGGAGACAGTATGATTTTATTGTCTTTTATGTTGTCACTGATACCCATTTGTAAAGTTTTATGTTTGCATAAGACCTTTTCGTTGGTATTCACCCTAACAGAAGATATAAATAAATGTTAAAACCACGTATACGTTACAAAGAAATTCTGAAAGATGGCAATTAAATATATGCCAATAAAATAAGAAAAATTCAAATATAGCTAGAGTTTGATACCACATGTAAGCTGTCAGAAATAATCACTGCTTTGTCTCAGTTCTTGTGGAAAACAGTTAACACGAAAGAACTAATGGGGGAAAAAAACCCCTCAATAACAGAAACTTGGAATTTCACAAACTGTACGCAGACAGTATCAAACAGCATTGAACACTGAGCAGCAAAGACTGCCCTCGGGCTATAATTTGCAGAAGTTTTACCTGCTGCTGGCTCAGAGTGAACACAAGTGTGAAGACAAAGCTTAACCAGTGTGTGTATATATTTTTGTGTGCGCAACTCACAACACCACACTCGGCAGTTTCATAGAAAATTGCCGGCATTTGGGTCAGGTAAGCCTCCCAAACCCACAGATAGCTTTAATCATTGTATAAAAGGAATAGCCGTTGAGGCATTTGATGACTATTAGCGATGTATGTTGCATCTTCAAAATCAGCTTTCATTCCAAAATACTCATAAAGCATTTGTGTCAAATCAATCAGGCAGAGCAGTTTGAAGTAGATACTTTGTTGTGTAAAGGTGAAGAAGTTAATTAGGTGATGGGAAGATGACTGATGCTATGTATATACAGCGCATACGACAGGGACAGAAGCCAAGTGGGCTGCTAATCATGCCCTCCACCCCCTTACTCCTGCATTCATCTCCAAGCATACGCTTTTGAAGTCAAGACTGTCAGGAGTTCTGTGACATGCACTCAGTTTTATTGGATTTCACAGAGAAAGTATGCTTTGTTTATTATGCTTGATTTTGAATAAATCTCAAATAAATCACTAAAATACATTTAAGTTAAGTGTTCAAAGGAGCTTACTCTAAATAGGACAAAGATAGAGGCTTCCTTGCATTTCTCCATATGCTTCTGGTAAATTAATGCATGTCTTGTTTAGTAACATAGTTTAAATGATATAAGTTAATGTGAGCAGCATAAAATGTGAAATGGTGTTATGTTTACTTACAAGTGACTTTAATTCTATACGCCATTTTACTAATTAGGTGTTTATATGATTAGTGTTTGTGGTGGTTTACTGTAGAATGAATTTGTCAAATCTGATTTGCACATTGACATATTTTATAAATGCACGTTTTGTGTACATATGAACATGTCCAATATATCAATAGGGATTGATCACTGAGTAATATAATGGATTTTTTTACAAAGCTGAAATAATGAAGGGATCACACACTAAGATTTTTGTTTCCCTCTGTTAACAGCTAGCTAAAGCCAGTTCTGTCACTGTGAGTTTTGCTTTCCTAAGTAATAAATTAAACGAGTCATTAGGATTGTTTTCTTTACACTGAGTAACAATTTTATTGATGCAAAGACAAGAAAAATAGTTATTTGAAGCTTTGCATTGACTAATCTACCATGCCCATTTGCTTCCTCAGTATCTACAAACACTTTTTTTCTCAGTCCCCCCATACAATTATTATTAAACTTAATTTTAAAAAACTAAAGAGATTAGGTTAGACACTAGTCATCTAAACTGTAGACTTGGCCAGAACAATAATGTGGTCACCTGCCAACACTGAGTAGCATGGTTGCTGTTAACCCAAAATCAGAGCTTCAATAAGCATTTGTTAGTGCTGCCTTTCATATTTATGATGATTATATGCTCTTTCAGTATTTGATTTTTGTTTAATTTCTAGTATCTTTTTCAATATTTTGTTTGCAGTAGCTATAACTAAACCTTCATTGTTTGCCTTTGAAAATAATTACGTTGCAATGCCTCACAAAGCAATAGATGGCTGCTTGTAGAAATTAGTTAATTGATCACAGGCTGTGATCCAAATCAAAATCATAGCAAGTAATTAGAATCAAATCGCAAAAAAAAGATACAAATTAATGCATAGGGTATTAATGAATTATTAATGACAAAAGAATTGTAGGCCTGACACGTTGTGTGTTGTTAATAGATGGATGTGCAAAGAAATAAGGTGACTTCAAGCGTAAGTGATAATCTTCAGTAACTGCTGGCTTCTGAACAGAATGAAACGAATGCATAATGAGGTGAAGGATACCCTTAAAATAAAAAAAAAGCTTTCGACAGTATGATGTTACTTTGAGAATGAAATTTATTATTATTTTTTACATGTAGTTTAAAAAAGAAGCAAACAGCAAACAACAAAGCAAAACAACCTGAACCTCACATGCATGAGCAGTTTATAGTTATTTATTTAAAATTAACATGTAAACTCCTTAAAACTATTCACTCATTTTGGCTAATCTATCTTCCAGTTTCTCTGCAAAACTTTGAACACTCATCAATGATTGGCTTTGTTTTTCCGTTGTGGGCTATTGACTCTAGAAGTAAAGTTGTTATTGGGGGAAAAAAGACCATGCTGACCTTTTATTTGGTGTTTGCTCATGCCTTCAGGATCCCTGGTGAAAATGAGGCAAATTTTGAACATGTAATAAAGAGGTACAAGACCTTGTTTCTCTCCTGTTTTTCCCAAAGCCCTTTCACTGTCTGTCGAGCTCCCCTGCCACCTTTCGTTCGCAAACATAAAAAAATAAAAATCCACAGATAAAGTGCAGGGGTTCAGAAGGAAATACAACCCAAAGCATTATAAGCCCGACAGCAGCCTACAGCGCTGGTAGTGGCTTAACTGAGTAATTTATTTGAAATAATAGGTTTCCATTTTTTTGTTTAGACAACAGTAAGCTACGGAGAGGAATCACAGAAAAGAAAAAAGCTGATGGGGCAACACTATCCAATCTAATATGATGCACTACATGTTTTTCACGTTCATCACTTGATAAGCATTAAAATC
Source organism: Tylochromis polylepis (assembly GCA_015107715.1). NCBI lineage: Eukaryota > Metazoa > Chordata > Actinopteri > Cichliformes > Cichlidae > Tylochromis > Tylochromis polylepis. The sequence goes on along the minus strand of VVHJ01008367.1, from coordinate 40,182 downwards.
ACAAATGCTCTTTGAGTTTTTTAAAATTTATTTCCAAGCCAAGGGTTATTCAAATTTTGCTCTTTTTCTTTCTTCTTGTCTCCCCTTTGGTGGATGGTGGAATCTTTACTTAATTCCATTAACTTTGTATTGCTCCTCAATCTTTGGTGCCGTGGCCATCAGTGCTGTTCCTTGGCTGTCTTTTAGCAGTTCTGCTTCAGTGGTCTTGGATAGAACATGACAGTTACATTAATGTCTCCATGTAAATTGCTGTCTACATGGAGGAAACAAGGATAAAAAAAGAAAAAAAAAGAAGAAAGCATGGAACATTCATCGCCCCATGACAGGAGGAATTACAACAAAATTCATTGTGTAAAGCCCCAGATGGCCAAGTCTATTATAGTGCAGCATTTTCACTGAGAAGCCAACCGGAAGGTGCAGTATACAGTGAAAAAGCAATAACAAAAAAACTACAGTGCTTTGTGCTTTTTATTATGTAAGATGATAAAGGGAAACAGGAGTCAAGGTGCTTATCACAGAAGTTTTTTTGTTTAGTATTTTATATTAATTCTTCAAGCATAACATGCAACATTAAAGATGGATTCTTGCGCTGTAGAGCAGTGTGTTAATAAGCAGATCACTGAAAGATGAACATGCAGCTCTGTATCAGGGGTTTCAATATTGTTTATTTCTCTTGACTGAAGAAGATTTTACATTGCACCTGTCAGACAGATAAAGAATCTGTCTTATGTAAAGAAAAAACTCTATCATCAAAATAAATAAATAAAGCAGGATACTTTAAATCCAGGGACAGCAATAAAATATCCAGTAACAATAACAATAGAGTCTTAGCCATCCTCATTCCGTGCTGACACTAAAGGCATGCAAAACAGCAAACCTCCTGATCACAAGTGGTGGAGATAGACGCTAAAGAAATGTAGAGCATTTAAAAGTGTATATGTGCTACATTTAGATGAGGGTAGATCTCCACCCATTTATTGGCGAACCAATGTTATCGGCAAATATTAGCTATATGGTGATGTTTTGGTATTGGCATGTAAATAAGAGATGGGAGAAACACCCTTCAACCTTGTTAAGAGTATTGCTGTTGTATAGTTTGTCTACCCAAGGGCACTTACGACTTCCCTGTTGACAATACCAACCCGCTGATTCGAGCAGAGTCGAGTTAGCAAATGTTAGGGAAACCTGTTTATGTATCGTGTGTCTGAAAGAAAAAAAAAACATACATAAATATAAAGTCACCAGACTACTATTTGAATAATAACTTGATGGTATCACTTTGATATTTTAAAGTGGACATGAAACACTATGTGTATTGGGGCTAATTTATATCATGAAACTCCACTTTAAAAGAACTGTCATACATTGAAGACTGTCTGTGAAGCTGGATTTATGAAAAAGGTGTTTAAAGTTTTCAGAGCATGTTTAGTGCCATCTTGCGCCAGGAAAGAATATGATGTCACTGGGGTGTTTGCAGTCGACGGCCGTACAAAAGTGACCCCCCTTAAACTGCTTTTTAGTTTTTCTTTCCTTGTTTTCCACTGAGTTTCCATCGGTTCTGTCACTAGTTGGCTAACATAAACTAATGTAAGTCAACCAGCCAACCCAGTGATGTCACATTTTTTACTAGCACAAGATGGTGCTGAACGTGCTCTAAAAACGTTATAAAGCTGCGCAGACAGTATTAAGCATCATGGTGTAAATTAGCCTTAACACATGTATACATGTAGTGTTTTGTGTCCACTTTAAGTTGTGCTTTCATTTGTTGTTAACTTTTGTTTTTATTGGCTGGTTATGGTATGAGTTAAAATGCAGCAGTTACTGCTTTTTTTCATGGCTGTAATGGTGACCTTACTCCCATTGAATTGCTACATACATGGTAAAGACATGAAACATTTTTCAATTTGAAATGTGCTAGTTTCAAAATTGCAAAACAAAGTACATGTTCATTTGTTTCCAAATACATTTTCAGGACTATTTCATCTTTTGCCAAGAAACCAGGCTGGATAGTTCATGGCCTACATGCTCACGGTTGCTTGTTATGAAAAATTTTTTAAAAATTTTGGATTTTGCTTTTAATAGACATCTAAATGAGGTAGTCAGATGAAGCGCACCTTGTAGCATCTAAATAAGTGAACAAATATGGATAACTTATTCTGTTAAGTGTTAAAGGTTAAAAAGCTATAATATGTGATGAGGTCAGTAAAAAATGAATATGTGGGTAGCTTACTTAGCACAGCACCAGTTAAGCTTGTTAGCTCAGGAATTTTTTGTACAGTGGAGACTAGTTTCGCTAGCCATCACCTAACACTGACCACGCTATTGTCAGGTCTCCATGCACTACATTTACTAGCAATGCAAAACAACTGCGTGCTTATTGCAAGAAACAGTAAGAAGAGACCACCTTGTAGTCTTAATTGGTTTAAGTTTGACTATTGGTTGTATTTATTGCTCAAGGAGGCAACGACCTTTGTTATCTATTACTACTACAACATCAGTTATTCATGTCAGCACAACACTAAAAGTCAGTGAAATAAGCTACATGAAAAAGCTTAGTTAAATAACTGTAAAAAAAGAAACATCTTACACCTGTGCAAACAGGCTGTAATTTTTTTTTTCAAATAACTTCACACTGCACACTGCGTAGAACTTGTAGATGACCATATATTATTTGTATATCATTGTAAACACGCTTTCTCTATATATGTATCCACACAAACATGATCTATGACAGAAAGGCTTGTACAAACTACGCAGTGTTCCTGTGATTTACACCATCTAGACAAAGTAAAACAACTCGGTGTGTGTGATCTTATACAGAGAGACACTGAAGACCATGGGCTTTTCTGAAGTGAGGTGGGCATTCTAGACTTGAAAGTACATCTAACACAAAAGTTGTGCTATCAAGACGACAACACCATGTCCTGAAGACATAAGAGAGATGAGTGTCTCTGCCTTGCCTTTGTTGTACTGGCAATTTTTCAGGCATTTCTGGCTTCACACTAAGCCTTTCTGTCATCTTTGAAAAAAAAAAAAAAGTTCAGGGAAGAAGAGTCTGCTTTATTTTAAACTATGTCAAATCTAAGTAGCAAACAGTGCAATTTTCTGTAGTTTGGGCATTTTATAAGAACAGGACAATTAATTTTTTGTGTTTATTTATGTCTTGAAACACAAAAAGATGTGCAAACCTATAATATATAAAACTAACTTGATGTGGCAGTTTTAATTTTCACAGATTGCTGTTTAAGTGTTTGACAAAAGGGTTTTGTTTTGTTGGCCTTGGTTTGAAATATAACATGTTCAGTGCTGTGAATGTGAGAGGTGACAAGAATAAGAGATATTTCTATTATTATGCAATTGCTACGGCTTTCCTACAGGGACCTTAACAATATTCCTTTTACACTGTGCTATCCATCATCATAATGAATGGCAGTAACTCATCCCGGGACATAAATCTGGCAAGCTCCAACAACACTGTGACACAGCATTTAATTACAACGCATGTCTAATTGAAAGACCCCTGGAAAATAGTGGGATGTCTCTTTGGCTGTAGCAGGGTTAAAAAAAACTTAATTAATTATGAGGCACCTCCCTCCCTCTTTATTCTGAGTCACTGGCATCCCTGCCTCAGTGAGCTGATGACATTTTCAGCCTCCCTTTCATCCTTCAGAGAAATGAATGGCGTGGCAAGAGCGTTATCAAATGAGCTGTAGAGCCAACCAGTGAATATGTCATTGAGTGTGACATATTCCCTGAGTGTGACTGCTCCCTGAGTGAATTGTGATTTATCTGTATGGCTCTCTCGTCATGTTAACTGACTTGAGACCCAGCACCCCTCACCCCCACCCTGTAGTTGACAGGCTCAGTAGATCATTTGGGGGATCTCTAGGTGAGGTGCTGGCTAATGTAGTCACAGACCCTCCTCAATAACAGTTCCCTTGTATCTGACCCCATGTGCCCCCTCTACATGGGACTGTTTGCATTCATTTCTACACAACCCTAATCAGTAGTATATGGCACCTAAATTCTTACTTGCACGACTAATGACTGCATCAGTATGCTTTTGTGAGGGGTGGAGATTATCAGCTTCGAAATAGTACAACAATCTGCATAGCAGGGTTTTTTTGTTTTTTTTTTGTTTATCACATTATTGTAAGTGAAGATATTGCTTGATGGGAAATATGGAATTATTAATTAATGACTCTTTTTATTTGTCATGTGAATTCAAACTTGAGAAAACAGGAATGCAGGGTAATGACAGAAAGAAGAGCTGGGCTGTGGGACGTGATGGAAATATCAAAGCTTTACAGTCACAAGTTTTAAATATTCTTGGAAGCTACATTCAAATATTGGCCATACTTGTGCTGCACTAATGCTCAATCCAAGCTGAATATAATTTGAAATTCACCGCATGCCCTGCAGCAACTTAAAAAATGAGCTTTTCTTCAAATGTTACTTTTTTTCTATTAACTGAAAAATAATAGCAAATAAACAATAAGTCATAATGTAGTTTTGTCAGCTTTATCACAGACTCTTGGAACCATGTAGTAAAAACTCAACTTTGCAGCAGATTAAAGATCTGGGGGTACTTGATGCCTGTAAAGCAGGAGGAGGCTATATCAGAGCAATTTGTAGCTTGTATTTTTGCATCTGTCCGAAGCACCGTAGAGATAGGGCAATTAAGGTGAATTATAAAAGTCAAGTCGGGCTTTTAATGACTAAGAAAACTTTCAAAGTGTGCAGCTTCTGGCCAGAAAAGACAAAGCAAAACTGCTGCATGAGTGATGCTGCATCAGTTTAGACGTACATAAGCTACAATGTCGTTAGACAGTGTAACACCAAAGTCTAAAAATCATTCCACTACAGGAGTTTTACAGTAGATCTCTCAAGATCTCTACTCACTACACTGTTTTGCAGGACACTTTGTCTGAATGTCAGAGGTAGAAAAATGGCATTGTTTTTTTGGTGTAAACATGCTCCCATCGGGCCACTGGTTAGAGGGAGAACTGTAAAACAAATAAAAAGCAGAAAAGACACAAAGTCTTGAATGACTTCCTTTAACATTTCATGGATAATCGTTTTAAGTTCAAGTAAAACTTCTGATCTTTATGCACTTGTGAGCACCCCAGTAAGTGTTGTAGCGTAAATAACAAAATTTATTTTATCAATTGTCTTTTTTTTCTACAAGAAAACCAGAAATTGTAAAACACTCCAAAAATGTTCAGTTAATATCCATCATACTTTCTTAACCGATATAGTCATAATTGATTAATAAGCTTCAAAATATTTTACCAAATAGTTCCACCCTTCTCCTGACATTATCCAGAAGAAAGCATTTGTCAAAAACAATTTAATTTTTTAAATGTTGGAGAAACTTTAAAGAAAATTTGTAACGTATGGAGTTGTTTACAAAGCAAGGCAAGGTCCTGATGTTGTTGTGGGGGAAAAAAGACTTTAAAGTTGTGTGTCTCAATGCAATTTATGTGAGTAAGCAATATTATTCATCACTCTTCCAGTACCTCTGTTTGGCAAAAACAGCGGTTACATAAAGGAAGGTGTTGTGGAGTAACACAGGACAAGCGACGGGACTATGGAAAACTGTCTCAACTGAAAAAAATGTGTTCAAGCTTCTCAAATAATCCTTTTACCAGCTTCTTACATTTGTGTCATCTACACTCATGCCCATCCCATGCCCCACCTGAGCTTGATTAGTGAAAGCGTGAACCTGAGGTGCAGTGTTGAAAGGCTGCCAGCAGACACTCACTTCCAAATCAAAAGCTTCACTGTAGAATCAAAAGAGTTCAGTCTTTCCCTGCATAAACATGAGCGCAATGGAGGTGGTGGGCTGCAACTGGATGTGAGCCAATTCTGACACCCCCAAAAGGTTCCTGCACACTTAGCTGTATGCGCCGTCAAATTCAAGTGTCATTTTAAGCCAAGTAAAATAACTTGCGTGTACTTAACCCTCACATAGAGCGACATTTATTTATTTTGCTTATTTATTTATCTTTAAATAGGGAGTCTCATGGAGATCAAATCTCACAAGAGAAAATAATATTACTGTTTTCTTGAAACAATGCTTTCATCATGCTGAATGACATGGTATTTTTTTTGAGGATGGCTAAAGACAGAAAATATATTTTCCTCTGTGTTAAGGTGCTAAGGAGCAGGTGAGTCATTGTGAAGATGAAATCTCAGTGGGAGTATAGGAATTTAATGGCTTATTACAAATTTTACATCTGCATATTCAAGATGTGGAAAACATTGCATAGTTACAAGTGACAAGATTAGTGTGATTATTAACCTGCTTCAAATTATGTATAGTTTCAGTCTTTTATGGAAGCCCTTCACTTCAGTCCTGTTAACAACTTACAGAGGAACAATTACTCGCTTTATTGCATGGCTTCATTGTCAGTCTGTGGCATGACAGCATACTTTGTGCGCCCCTGTCCTTATCTTTCTTGCTGTAAACCTTTTTGTACTGAATGAAAAAAAAAAGGTGAAGAGTACACATCTATCGTATCTTGTGAGAGTAATGGCCATCATGTGAACATGTGCTGCTGTTCACTGTAGTATACAGACTTTCGTATTAGTGCCCGCTCTGTTGCTGGTAACTGTCATGCAAAGAGACAGGTCATTTACATTTTTGATAAAATGATCCTGCATTTTTTATTTGTCTTTGAAATTAAAGACTCCTTTAATCATTGTGGATGGAAGGGGGACTTAGCCGATGTAGTCATGTGTTTCTGATGGCATTAGAACTGATGTGGCGTGGCATGATGGATATTTAATAGTTGTGCTGTCCCTCTGTATCATGTCAGGAGCCTAACACACACAGATGCTTTGGAGCTCTCCAGCCCATACAGAATTGCTTTAATTATTAGGCCTATCATCTTGGCTTTCAGATGAGAGGATGGTTGAGGAGAGCCAAGCAGAGGAGATGGGCAAAACAGGGCCATGCGAGACAAGTCAAAGGTTGTTGTCAAAGGTTCTAAATGAGTTTATCAGACGTTTGTGCGTGGTGATATGGTATCAAACTGACATGCCATATCCTGTTTGTCTCCAGTACTTTCTTCTCCACAGGCCTCATAGTGGGGCCTAATTGCTGTGTGTATCTACAGAGGGCTGCTGAGAGCCCACGGCAGCTCTGTAGTGCCCCAGGCAGTGTGCTGATCAGACCTCTCCCTCGGCTGCGCTAAACTGTCATCTTCTACAGCTATGTGTTTTTATATTGCAGCATAAAACTGATTTTACTTGATTAAAAAGATCAAATGCTGGCCGTGCCAATATGAGTGACTCAAAAGAAGCATCACAATTGCGTCACCAATAACCCAGAAACATTCATCAGAGCACAGGCGCTGGCAAGTCTGTTCTTGATAATCCAGAGCTATGATGAAGGAACATAAAAACGGCCATACAAATTTTCCAAGAATTCTTTTTATGGAAATAAAGAGGACAGATGAGAGCAGAGGCCAGAGAGTGATTATGTGAGGGAGAACAGCCACTCTTTCATTGGCACCTCCAGCATGCGGGCCATCTGCATAGAGGGCCTGGAAATGAGGATGACAATGCTAATCACTGCCATGGAGGCCTGACTGGTGTGGATGAATGGCCATCCCAGGCTCTAAACACACTGAGTAGCGCTCATCACACAATGTTTTTGTCTGGGCATGCCAGGTCCACAAGCCTCTACCAACCCCGCCCTTTTCCTGTACACACTCCATCAGTCAGTGGCAACATGTGTATGGCTTCCTGTCAATTCAGGAAGTCTTGGTTCATGTCCCAGCCACATTAATGGACCAGGCAGAAGATACTTAGTAATTTCCTATTTCCCTATTGAAGCAATTGTTGTTGGCTATTCTCATTCATACCATTCAAAAAAACTACTTATCTGTTTCTTGTTTCTTTTTTTTCTTATTTTCAATCCTTCATTCTAGAAATCCTGCAGTTACCCCATTTTATGAGTTTTCTTCAGGCTAGTGACTTGAACAAGAGGAAACTTTCGCGTTGTTAGGAATTTTTGCTCTGAAATGCAGTCTTAACATTGGTCATATAAGGGGACCCAGGTCAAATCAAATAATCAAAGCTATTGAAATTGTCTAAAGAATAAAATCAATATGTGTAGCATGTATTTTCATGACATGTGGCTCAAAAGGTTAAATCTAAGAAATAGGGATTTGACTTAGAGAAAACATTTTTTCAGTTTCTTCAGTTGTAGAAAATGGGAAGAATACATTAGAATACAAATTAAATCACAGATTTACATTTGCAAATAAAAGACTGTCTACCCAAAGACCAGACCATCTTTTGGCACATGGGGCATTTAGCCAGGGAGAGAAGGCCCATAGTCTAAACTTTTCATCCTGATGGCTTCCAGCTGTAGTTGGGGACATTGTCAGCATCTTGGGGCTTGCTTTTGGGGGTGTCCCCATAAATGAATGTGAAGTGGACCAGCTGCCTGGCAGTCAGAATGTCTACCCCCTCATCTCAGGGTAACCAGTAAAACCAATGCTTTTACAACAGAAGGGCCCTTTGACATAAGCTCTCAGCCTTCTGTTTGGCTGTATTAATTTTAAATGTGACATCATATAACAAAGCTTAATTGACATTAACAGTGAATAACATCTTTTGTATTTAACCCTTATTTTTGTAGTATAAACGCTGTTACAGACATAAATAACATCAGTATTGATTAACTGTCTTAGACTTGAATCTGTTGTGAAAATCCATACCATAACTCATCAAAAATAAAGGTTCTGTTTTGTGAAACATGAAATGGAATTTCAGTATGAATACTTTGGGCATGTTTGTGTTGGAATGAATAGTGAAATTATATATATGTTGGGCACAGAGAGCTTTAAGATGACCATGCTTGGCAATCAATGGCATTAGTCAAAAGTAAGTTACTTACTTTTGTTAAGGCATTATTTTACTTGAGAAAAGAAATTGGGTAATTCATCTACCAATGTATTCATCTTCCATGAATTTAGCTTGAGAAATCCCAAATCTTCACTGGTGAGTGCTCTGAAAGTGAAAATATGAATATCATAGCAACAGTTCAGATGATGTTCAAATGACTTTTCAACTTTGTCTCATGTTTAGTTCAATGCACATGTGGACTCAATACACTGTTAGTATTCGTAACATGGAAATTTAACAGTTCAAATTTTTTATTTGACATCTGTTTTTGTGAGTTTGTGTTGATGAACTCTGGTAGGAGTTAAAGGGTCCCCTCATGTAAGTATAACCTCTATAAATGTTCATTTATTTTTCTGTTAGTTAAACTGAGAAATGAACAGCTTGTGACTAAATGATGGAGAAGTGGAGAGGTTTTTGAGATTAATTGTTTTTTAATGATTTATTAATCGTTATTTATTCTAAGGCCTATATGCCCATTCAGATGTCTGATTTTTGATGCAGCAGTTGTTTGATTCAGGGTGATTTTCTCCTATGTGAGACAATAAAATTATGTTATCATAACTGAGGCACTGTGAAAGCCCTGTGACAGATGGGCGACCTGTCCCAGGTGTATCCTGTCTCTTGCCCTATGAGAGCTGGGATAGCCTCTTGTCCCCCATGGGACCCTGAATTTTAAGTGTGGGTAAGTGGATGGATGGATGGATGAATGAGATATACTGAGAGGTAGGCAGATGAATCTCAGTATTTCATCCTGTTTGTAAGGGACTTATATCAGCAGTTTTGAAAGATTATGTATGTCACCACATTTTTTAAATGTTTTGTTGTCTCTGCCATTGTCACAGACAACTGACAGCATAGTTTTCATCGTACAGCATGAGAGAAAAGAACTGTCCCATCCCCTCAGACACAGGGAGAGAAAGACCTCTTGCCTTGGTTTGGAACAGGAATAATGACTTATGCCTTATTTTTTTTTACAAATTAGAAACAGGGATGGTTAAACAGCATGTGCAAGATAACATTTATGTATCAATAATAAACACACATAAAAAAGACAAAACAAAACAAAAACAAATGAACAAAAAAAACCCAAATAAAATAATTTTCTTAATTTTCCAGTTAAAACAACAGCACCAGTAAGAGCTTATCAACAGCATTGCACCCATTTATTGGTCATAGTTCCAGCAACCTATGCCCTTAGTGATGACATTTACTGATGGCAATGGCCATGATTTTTCTTTTATGTCACATCAGTTTTACATTGACTAAATGTTTAAAGGTAGTGTGAGTTAAGTTGAACAAAACCCATATGAAGGTTTAAAAAATTGAGTGAAGATTCATTTGATTTCATACAACATAGGGGGGACACTTAAAAAAAAAAAACAATGACAAAAAACGTTAGCATCAGCCAAGACAATCCAGTATTATATCCAACCAATATTACAGTTTTGAATCATTTTATACCATCCCTATCCACGATAAATCATATCACATATTATGTAGTTGATAACAGTGATATTAAAGAGTAATATTTCTCTGTCAGGGTTTAACTTAAGTTAAATATCCTGCTTCTTGAGAACATTTGTTCTCATTGCATGTAAAAAAAAGATGCCATAAATGTGCCAAATTTTATGAATTAAAAAAAAAGTAACTTCATATAAAAGGGTATAATAACAACATTATACCAACAACAACATATTATAACAGTATATAAGAAGGGTTACATTGGAGTACATTTAAATAATGTTTTTTTTTTACTGCAACCTTGGTGCCCCTTTTAAGAACTCTAGATATTTTTTTCTGTTTACTGATATTCAACACAGTGAAATGAACCAGCTGTCATTACTAAATTCATATTTTTTTCTTTTTGCTTACAAGTTAAACTGCAGGTCACTACGATAGGCAAATTGTTCTGAATATTGAATATTTGCAGAATATAAGCAGAATTTTAAAAATTTTACCTTTTAAAAATTAACTAGGTTTTACTCGTTGCAGTGGGCACAAACTGCTGCAGTTCAACTTTCCTCCCGGTACTTCATTTTAATGTGCTGCAGCTTTTCAAAATCCAATCCCAAGTAAGAAATAAAAGCCCAGACAACTGCATTACTGTCCAGCCTGTCAGCTTTGTTAAATATAAGCTCTATTCTGCCTGCCAGAGCCTAAAAGCTAAGCTGGCAGAGCGCAGGACTGGAAGTGACAAAAGCAGATAGCTGCATCTCTGATTTTAGGAAAGGAGAATGGACATTTAAAAGCATTTTTATACCTTTACAAGGAGTTCATTCTGTTCTCTATGAATCAATAATAAGCAGCATGCAGGAGACCGAAGATACAATTATCCACCCTGAAGTACCTCCCCTGTCTCTACTATGTGAATTAAAATCAACATGCTGTCAGATGCTATGGCACTCATGCTTCTTGAGAGCTCCAGTGAGCTCTCAAGAAACATGCTCTCGTGGGGCAGAGCAAACCAAAAATAGCAAACTAAAATAGAAATAACACATTTCCTGTTTAAAATTTCTAAACCTATTTTTGAAAGATGGAAAAAAAAATAGCTATAGCATTACCTCGAGTATGTCCTAAAAACATTTGCTAAAGAATAATGAAAAAACAAATATAAACACTTTGCTTACGGTAGTTTCACTGTCATATTAATATTCAATTAGATCATCCCACAACATGGTAACACTGACTTATATATGCTGGTATTTCCATCATACTCCACCATTCAGAATTTTTATTTATCCTGTATAAAGTTCATATACATATAAGTATATGAAACTGAGCAAACATCAGTTTCATGCTCCACATTGTTCCAATATGGAGCATGAAATTGATGTGCTGCACACAACATTTATGGCTGTTGCTAATCTTCAACCCTTCTCTCCTGTATTATTGCTCACATACCCCAACCGGTGGCGGCAGATGGCCGCCCCTCCCTGAGCCTGGTTCTGCTGGCGGTTTCTTTCTGTTAAAAGGGAGTTTTTCCTTCCCACTGTTGCCAAAGTGTTTGCTCATAGGGGGTCATATGATTGTTGGGATTTTCTCTGTTGTGTTGGATTTTTACTTGTACAGCTCTTACATCAGTTAAGAGGCCGAGCGAGTCAGCAGAGTAATGCTTACAAACACCAACCTTATAAACAAAGAAGAAAAACATAACAGTAAAAAAGAACACCTCAGCTAGCTTCCTACCTCTGACCACTGTATTTAGATTACTGCGGCTGGAGCTGATATTACATGTTGTGTAGCAGTATTTGAAGCTGGGCCAAATTTGAGCAATATGACTAAAACTTAAATATATATAGGCCCATTGATTTTTTTTAATTATTTAAGCACTTATGTGTTTTTATTTTCTGTATTTTGCTATTTATGTAGAGGGAAATTGCTCTTACATAGTGACATCTATTCCACAATATACTCAGCATTAAAGATATATTTTTCTTTTTAAAATATTTTTATTTCTGAATATTTTTGCCTTAATGGGGGAAGCTGATAATTAAGAGGATGGAGGAAATATGGGTCAAAGATGAGCATCATGAGCAGCAAAGGTCAAACCAGAGCGGTTGCACTTATGGCTTGTTTTTCATTTCATGTCAGGGTATTAAAAAAATGAAGTGGAGTGCATACTTTTCGCATTTTCAGCTGCAGATTGAATTGTGTTGCTTTAAGTGCTTCAAAACACTTTAAGAGAAACTTAGTTTGACAAAATGTGCTACGATGCAACAAACTGTACTGCAATGGAGTGGTGCTGTGTTGCTGCCTTTAAATTGTTGAGCTTCATCCTCTTTGAAAGCAACTTAAATGTTATTGTTTTTGATAAGTAGATTAATATAATTATATAAACACATCTTTTTTTCTTTAGTGTTTCTGTGTAGTTCATATAAGAATTAGTTGTTTTGTAGTTATAGAGGCTACATTATACTGCAGTTAGTTTAAAACTGACTCCATACTAAAGCAGTTCAGTTCGTACCCTGGCTCCTTTTCTTTTTTCTTTTTTAAACATGTTGATCATACATTTATATTTGCTTCATGTGAAGTGATTCCAGTACGGCAGCACAAAAAGCCTGAATGGAACGGTCCGGCGACAATATGCTTGAAAGATGAGGAACTCACCCCTTTCCAGCCATTTACTGCAACCCTTTTTCTACAAAGTGCTCCAAACTGAGCCATTACACGATTGAGGTGAAAATATTTGCTTTTATCACCCATCTATTTGAACACTGGTCATATTTCCAGCCAGCGAAACGCTCTGTTTGTAGCAATCACAGTCTTGCTTTGCGTGTCATCATTTCCAAATAATTTACCAGCTGCAATTAGCAGAATCTAGTTGTCATCGCAGTGCTTTATGGAGCCTTTAGGAGAGGAGTTAATGTATTGAAGAGACAAAAAATAAGATTGTACAATAAAAATGTACATGGAGATATAGTCTATATATGCATCAATGATGATTGCACACACCAATTCAAAGTAAAAATGACCTCCGCCTGACAAATTAGAAATAAACCTGTTTGACAGGCCCCGTTTGGTTAGAACAAATGTGAGACATGAAAAATTGTTTGACACACTTTCATAAAAGCAAGTGGCGGCAACCCATCCTTTAGCATGTGGTAATGGCCTCTCGTTGTTAGATTCAATGGAAAAAGCTATTCATACTGTTATGTGATTGAAAAGAAAATTGAATCCTTTTGATGTTATAAATGTGTCTATTACCGCATTTGCACACAAAATTTCTATGGAAATTATAGAGAAAGGAGTGATTCTCTGTAGGAAATGTTTGGGAATGACATATTGAATTCTATTCCTGCCTGAATATCAATATGGTGTTCCAGAACAACTCTAAAACTACATGATTTTTCACTGGGCTGAAAGGCTAAAATTACTATACTATATATGTAAAAAAAAAAAAAAAAAAAAAAAAAAAAAATTAAATTTTTTATTTTTTTTTTTTTTTATTATAAATTTTTTTTTTTTTTTTTT
>VVHJ01008363.1:4534-23586 GCA_015107715.1 Tylochromis polylepis | reverse complement strand
AACCAGTGCTGCCTGTGCAGCATGCGCTTCACTGCCACCCAGACCGACATGTACGCCGACCACCTGGACTGGCACTTCAGGCAGAACCACGCCGGCAAGGTGGCGAGCAAGAAGGTCACGCATCGCCGCTGGTACTACAGTCTCACGGTGAGAACGCAAGCGCCTCACGGGGCACGGCGCCCGCGTCCAGCTCCCCACTGGGGCGCTCCGATGTAACCTCGCTGCATTTGTCGTGCAGGACTGGATCGAGTTCGAGGAGATCGCCGACCTGGAGGAGCGCGCCAAGAGCCAGTTCTTCGAGAAGGAGAACGAGGAGGAGGTGCAGAAGAGCCAGGCGGCCGCCAAGGAGAAGGAGTTCCAGAGTGTGAGAGCCACCAAGGACCAGGTGGGAGAGGTGAGTACAACAGCCGGCCAATCGGATCGCCTGCTTGTCGGCGACATCGCAGGCTCAGCCAATAAAAACGCTTCCTTCCTCCCTACAGAGCTGTGAGATCTGTCAGGAGCCCTTCGAGACATACTGGGTGGAGGAGGAGGAGGACTGGTTCCTGAAGAATGCCATCAAGGTCGACGACAAGGTGCGCCAAGGGTCCGCCCACCCACTTCTAATTAGTAAGATAACCAATAAGAACAAAGTGAGTGACCGGCTGTTTGTTTTCCCTCCACAGAACTTCCACCCCTCCTGCTTCGAGGATTACAAGAACGTAAGTCACCCCCCTCCTCCCTTACCCCTCTTTCTTTCCTCCTCCCTCTTCTTCTCTGGTATAAACTGACGTTTTTCTTTGCTCTGCTCTCGTTTGTCTCCTCAGACGTCGTCGTATCTCGATGTTACGCCGTCGCCCAATAAGCTGCTGACCGACCACCCGCTGGGCGCTTTCGTGAAGACGGAAGAAAAGCAGGAGGTCACTTCCTGTGCTGTTGCCGCTGCCGCCATCGCCGCTTCAGTGAAACAGGAGGTGCAGAGTGAGAGCGGGGAGCCTCCTGAAGTGAAGACGGAGGCAGGTGAGGAGGCGGCGGCGGTGCCGTGAGGCGGTGACGGTGTTTTGTTTTTTTTAGCTGCAGGGACTCGTCCTCTGCGTCTCTACTTGAATACATTTTTGTATTTGGACTGGCGGCCGCACGGCCTCCTCAGTGAACCTGTACATGACCTAATTTATACATTAAAGTATTTTTGGTAACTCTGGTGTTACAGTGATTGAATCAGCTGTTACCCCTGTATATAGTTTATTGATTGATGGGTTTATTGACGGGCCCTCGCAGGTGTTGAAGGTAAGCATCGTCTGAGCGGGAGGCGAAGACTCGAGGACTCGTCTGCCGAGGAGCCCGCCCTCTTTCCGTTGTTTTTCTTTCTCCTTGGATCAATAAAAACGTCTGAAAGCTGTTTGTGTGAATACTGATTGATCTCATTGATCGCTGATCGCCTCAGTTTTACTGTCATTTGGGTTCCAAACATCAATAAAGGTTCAGTGGGTTCAAACGTCCTTCTCTGGGTATTTATTCCTCTGTGTGTGTGTCAGTCACATGTATGAATGTGTGTTAATAAAGTTTATTTGAAGAAGTGAAGCTGGCACGGAGCAGACCTCTGCCCTGTGTGTGGGGTGGATGGAGGAGTTAAAGAAGGATTATAAGAACTGACTTCAAATGTAGGATCAGCTGAAATGCAGTCACCTGCCACTTCATTAGGTACAGCTGTTTAGGCACTAGTGTCTAATCAGCCAATCACATGATTGGCTCATTTTACAGAGCCGTATCCAGTGAAGGCAGAAATGAGGCCTACTCTATTGGTCTGTGACAGACCGGCTGCAGCATGATGATGTCACGTCAACATGGCCCCACCTCTGAGGTTTCCAGCTTGTTGAATCCATGAAGACTGAAAGCAGCTCCAGGCTGGTGATACCGAGGTGTACCTAATAAAGTGTCAGCACTGTTTCAGGGGCCGCTCGCTGAGCAGTGAAACAGGTTGCACTTTAACCTCTGGTGATGTCAGGAAGGGGGAATGCCATTTTCCTGGGATCTGATTGGCCAGTAAGCTGCAGGTGAGGCTGACAGGGAGATGAACCCTCTTCTTCTTCTTTGGTCTCACTTGTAACCTCAGTGTGTGCACTTTGGTGGAGTCTGCTTTCATTTCCGGTGTTTTGGACGCGTTATTTCGAGGTTACACTTCCTGTCAGCATTGAGCTGAGCTCTGAGGGAGCTGCGCTTCCTCTGACTGACCGCAGAGTGGCGCTGTCGTTCCGCAGCAGCAGCTGGGCGCTGTCTTTTGATTTTAAAAAATATATATATATATCCTGAAGTTTTTGAATTCAGAGCTCTCTGCGGGTCCGTGAACGCGGCACAGGCGGATATCTTCGTGGTTCAGCAGCAGCAGTTTGTGGAGTTGGAGTCGGAGGGTGGAGGAGAGCGGAGCAGACTGCGTGATTCTCTCTGTTCTGATCGCTTTGAGCCGGATCGATCACAGTTGATCTGATGGGATCGATGGATTAGAGGTGCGTGACGTTCACTTTCAGCTGCTTTTAGTTGTTTCTGAAACTTTCGGGGTGAAAACCGAGCTGGTGGGAAACCGAACAGCTGTGTGACCTCTGACCCTTTTAAACAAACGTTAATTGAAGTTCTCGCGGGAAGCAGCAGGTGATTGATGAAGCGGCAAAGTATCGATAGATCAGTGATGGGGTCACGTGCTTCTGTGTTATTTTAAACGGGTGAAAAAGTCCGGATCAGCTGAGAGAGATGAGCACAGGGCCGTGAACGCCTCCTCCTTAACCAAACTGAGCTTTGTGTGTAAAACGATCAGATCAATAATCAATAATCCTCATTCTTCTGATCAGAGGCGTCGGGGTCCCAGCTGGTCCTCACAGGTGAAGCACAAACCAGGCTTCAAACAGCCTCATGTGCTTCGTTTCAGCTGCCAAACCTCCGCGGGATAAACCCTCTAAAAGTGGCCGAAATTTGAATGGAGTCTGGTCCTGTTTTCTCCCACACTCAGTATGTCAGCACTGTGTTATCTTTGTCAGTGTAAGGCGAAAACTGACTAAATATTGAATGAAGCCTAGCTCTGTTTGCTCAGAGTGCGTGGACAGTTGTATTTGAGCAAACATGGACACATGGATTATTATAAAATAAAAATCCATGTCTGGGAAACCAGCCCCGAGTGTGTCTGTACAGGGTGTAATGTGACTGATAAAAATAGAACCAGAAAATAAGAAGTTCACTTGAATAAACGCAGTCCTAAATTAGCCAGATTGTCAGTGAAGTCTGGTAGTGTTAACTCAAAAACCAAATGTGTCTGTTTATGACATGAATGCCTTTAAAATAAAGTGGTCTAAAAATAGTAAGAAGTTCAATGGAGTCTGGTTCTTTTTGTTCAAACGCTTTGGGTGTTTTTTATTTTTTAATAAGGCCAAACACGGAGAATTGTATTCGAGTAAATCTAGAATAAAATTAGCCAAATTACCAATGACGTCTGGTGCTGTGCTCTCAAACACCAAATGTGGCTTTGTACTGTGCATACGTTAGTATTACAGCGAGTAGCACCACACTTCATTCAAAATGTTTCCTTTTTTTAGATCGCTTGGCCTTGCTGGTGGGGACCCAGAGTTTCCCACACACCCTAAAATACAAAGACCAGGAGTTTCAGAGTAAAATCTAATGTGAACACATTTTGAATGAAGTCTGGTGTTGCTGAAGTGTGTGTTCACAGGCCACTGTGGTGCTGTTTGATTAGACAACGTCAGCCTTCTGAACATTTTTATTGTGATAGTGCTGCTGATTGCATGAATAAACAGGTGCACAGGTGTTTCCCAAAAAGCGCTCCTCTCCTCGGACTCCGGGACAGCACCTGCTGGAGACTCGTTAGTTTACAGACTGATCCATGATGTACACGCGCCATCCAGTCACGTGTCAGCGGCTCAAACTCAATCACATGCTTCAGTTTTTATTTTGAAAGGCTCAAAGGCTCCTCTTCCTCCTCAGATATGGCGTGTGTGTGCGTGTGGCTGGCGTGTGTGTGCCTGCTGAGCGTGCGTGTTGGGGCTCATGATGGATTGGATAGAAGCAGTGACCACGCCCACCTGGAGCAGCATCACCACCATGTGGTGTCCACCAGCGACACAACCTCAGGTAGGAAGCACTCTGATGTTTATATATATATATGAATGATGTCAGCGACCTCTTATTTAACCGTTTACAGCACAAACCTTTATTTTTTAAACAAACCGGAGATCCTGATTACTTTTCAAACTAAAAGACTTCCTGCACCATCTTAGGATACTCCAGATTATGTTAATTTTCACTTAAAGGAGCTCAAAATACTTTTTTTAATGATGCTAGCATATTAATGTTGATAGCATTAAAAGATAAATACTGACTCATCCACAGACTGTTACAGTTAGCTTGCTAACCACTTGTTAGCCATGTTAGCTGTTACTGTAGAAAGGAAATGTTAGTAATACATCTTTGCTGGAGAAAATCAACACTGTTTGATGATTTAATACAAGTAACATCATGGTGACGTCAGATAGCTATTCTACGTAAAACTCATAAACTATCAAGCTAACATAGCAGACCAGACTAGAGAATTAGCCTACCGTATCTACTCAGGACAGTGATTTTATTACTTCAGGTAGCTTTTAATTTGACTGTGTTAGCAAGCATGCTAGTGTAGCTAACATTAGCTAGAAGAAAGATGGCTAATAATCCCTCGATGAGTCGAATGGCCTGTCCATGCTGACCCATTAAATAAAACCTGCTTTTTTCCAGTTAATACTGACTAATGCTAGCTTACTGGCTAATAAGAGAAAATTGCTTGATACCCAGTGTAGCAGTGAGGGTAACCTTGCTGATCAGGCTTTTTGTGCTTACGTGACCTGAAACTTATCAGGTGTTTCCTGAGGTCTGGCTATTGGCTCATGGACTTCCAATCAGGCTTCTCTTTTAGAGTCACCCCCTGCTGGACCTACAGATCTGAGAACAGGCCTGGAAACGAGCAGAATAACCCCCCTCCATTAAAAACAACTGCTTGTGGAGTTTGATGTGTCAGGGGTTGAGGTTCTCTCTCACTGAGGCTCATTTCTAGACGGATCAGAGAACAAACGATGATCCGCTGCCTGTTCTTCTGTTGGTGATGTAAAGCAGCGGCGTTCTGTCATCGTAGCATGAGATGTCTTCATCAGGCAGAGCCAGTTATTCAGAGCTGTCCCCAACGTGTTGAGACAAGCCAGCACACTGCAGTCAGCGTTTCAGGGCAACATGAAGAGGCGAGCGTTTTTTCACAGGCTGACAGAGGCGACGTGACGCTCAGCTGTTGTTGCAGAGGACGGCGGCACTTCCTGTGTGTGGTCAGCGTGTTTGTGGGTGTTCTTCATAGTAAACACAGCAGGACAACAAAAGGGTGTGAGAGTGCACGTGTGTGTGCACTTTTGTTTGTATGTGTGTGTGTTGTCTCAGAGCTGTGCAGCAGTAATAGCGTGGGAGCTCGCCGTTGGCAGCTCACCACAACTTCCTGAAAATGACAAGCTAACTGTGTCAAAGGAAGCAGGGTGACAGAAAGGAGGGGAGCAAAAAGTGTTGTCTCCACCCACTCAGCCTGATTGCGGACAGGAAGTAGAGATGGCGAGGATGGGGGAGAAAGTGCTCCGGTCCTCGGGGAAAACTGAGAGCCTGAAGGTGTTTCAGCTCCACAGGCAGTGATGGTGATAATAAGGCAGCCGTTTTACTTCATGCGTTTGCTGAAGAAGCTGTGCAGAATGCATGATGGGAAGTGTAGTACATGCTGAGCTGATACTGGCTGTGTGACTTTGGCTCGACCTCCGTCCTCATTATTCCCAGTTATCTGAGTATTTCCGTCCTCACAGCTGCTCGTCTTAAGCCTCAGACCTTCAGCAGACGCCGGCGCTCTTCACCCCACCCCTGTCTTCTTCTGTGGTGTCGCTGCTAATGAGAGGAAACCTGAGCTCGCCTGTCCGTGTGTGCGTGTGCGTGTGTGTTAGAGGCTTTAATTTGTAGTTTAGGGCCAGATTTCATCAGGCGGATGTCGAGGGTGGTTTGGTTGGTGAAACAGGCTGAATGTGGTCGAGGTTTAGCTCACCTCAGAAGTTGAAGCCGGCTCAGTGTCTGCTTCGCAGAGTCTGACAGTCACACAGCGGTGATGATTTGGAGCAGCAGGATTCGCTGACACTGATTCGAGGGTGGGATCTGTGTGCAGGTGCTTTTCTGATTTCTTGGTGGACTGGCGGACATTCACACCTGTCGGTTCACGTCTGAGTGGTTTGTTAGAGATTTCTGAGTTGGCGTTAACTCGTGCTGCTCTGCGCTGATGCTGGGAGCAGGAGAGAAGCTGTGAGGCACTGGGAGCGTAAACATCCCATCCTTCAGATTTCAGTGGAAAATGTAGAGGCGGGGCAACCAGAGAGACAACCAAGGTCTCCTCATCGTTTTAAGTAGGAAAACACATCTGACATTTAAAGTGCGTTGATGGCACCTGAACCTACACACCACAGGGGCCCTTCACTCCTCCCAGTCTGAAAGGCTGCTTTGAACCAAACTAACCAGTTAGAGTTGACCCGCTGACATCTGAGACTCGACTATCAGCTGATATTTCCACTGCTGACGTGTGGAGCAGCTGCTCCCCGTCAGAGAGACAAAGCTCACAGAGCAGACTGTTTACTGAACATGAAGCCACGCCTCCACCCGGCGCTGCCGGAGCTTTAGCTTCTCTGCAGTCGGCTTCAGCTTCGAGCTCGGGGGTGAAGCTGGAAGAAATCCTGATGGAGCCCGAAAACGCCGCAAAAAGGGGTTCAGGGTGGTGACGTATGCAGCTGTGCTGCATACAGGACTCTGTGTTTGGGAACAGAGGAGAGCAGGTGGTGAAGGCCGACGCGTTCCCTTTGTTCCCTGAAACAGGTCAACACGCTCGCTCTGGCACGTTTGTTCCTCCACCGCTGAAACCAGAACCACAAACATAACCGGGCTTCACCATGGACGCTGCACACGCCCAGTGACCCCCACCAAAACCAGTGCTGCTGACACAGACACACACAGACTGACACACACAGACTGACACACACACACTGTCACACACACACACACACAGTGTCACACACACACACACACACACACTGACTCACACACACACACACACACACTGACACACACACACACTGACTCACACAGACTGACACACACATTGTCACACACACACACACATTGTCACACACACACACACACACACTGACACACACACACACATTGTCACGCACACTCACACAGATTCAGCTGTGCGGTCATGCAGAGACCCTCTGAGGCTGAAATGACCAAATGTAGTCATGAACTTTTCATCCTGATCTGTTGTCGTGACGACCTTGGTGATGATCAGATGCTGGCTGCTAGCAGAGGCTAACAGGAAGTGTGTGTGTGTGTGTGTGTGTGGTACTTTCAGTTACTTCCCGTCGTTCATGTAAACGAGATTTGTTGTGTGTAATGTTGTTTCGTGGATCCATAAAGGAATTCATGGCAGAAGGAGACGAAACAACCACAGAGACCTGAAACTATTACACAAAGATTGAAAATAGATTTAAAATAAACACACAGTCATTCTTAATAAAAGAAACTCAAAGACTAGAATCACTAAAAGAGTTTCAGTTTGACCAAAGAGACCTCCACCACGTACCTCCACCTGTCTGTGCAGTGACTCACTGAGCTCAGAGGCACGACGGGGCGTGGCCCTAATTAAAAATAAAATGACCTCCTGCGTGATGCTTGCCGTGTTTCCGTGTTCGTTTCCTGTCCTGATGAAGTAAAGCGTGACCTGACGGAGCAGGACAGTGGCCGTGCTTCGCCCTTCGCTGCAGGAGGAAGCTGCGATGCATCTCCGTTTGGTGACCCAAACGAAGATGGCAGGTGTGAGCGATGAGTGTTTACTCTTCCTGCAGCTGGTTCTGGCTGCGTGCGCCGTGGACGTCCATCACAGCGAGCTTAGGCCTGCTCACCGCGATGGCCGGGTCGCCCTGGAGCTGTGCGCCGCTCACTGAAACCAGGGCAGGAAGTCGCACCTGGATGATGCACAAGCAGCGGTTAGAGACATCATCAGAGACGTTCTGTGCCTGCAAAGATGGAGGGAAACGTTTTTAGAGACTCACTGTTATAAAATGTGACTTGGTGCGTGTCGTGTTTGACCCCCGGTGACCTCTGACCACCGTGACTGCGCCCACGGTGGGCGGGGTTTGTCCCGGCTGTATTTCTGGCTCTGTGACTGTGACGGATGTTTCCTCTCGTAGATCTGTGCGCGATAGACGAGCGGCTCTGCGAGGACGAGAACTCCCTGCTGAGCTTCGAGGCGATCCGCAGCATCCACAAGCTGATGGACGACGACGCCGACGGCACGGTGGACACGACCGAGACGGACGAGGTGAGAGACGAAGCTCTGAAAGCTTTACGCGTCCACCCGGGTCAGACTCTAACCACGAGCTGCTCTCAGTTCCTCAGGGAGGATCTGAAGTATCACGACCCCAAAGCCAAACACAGCAGCTTCCACCGAGCCGACGCCCACATCAGCGTGGAGGACATGTGGAATGCCTGGAAGAGCTCTGAAGGTGAGCGAGGCGCTCCGAGAGCTCCAACAGGAGGAGAGCTGAGGCGGAGCAGGAGCACCATCACCTCCGCTCCAACCAGACTCCAGCACACACATCAGGAGGTTAAGCTTCACGTCAGTTTAGAGGAGAACAATTAAAGATTAAAGTGCTGTGCACTTCCCTGTCTGACCCCGTCAAAATAAAAGCTGAAGTTAAAATCAGCAGGTATGAAGGCAGAAAAGAAATGTGGAGGAAAGCAGAGTGCAGGAGGGAGAGAAGCTATGAGGGTAAAAATAAAATCCTATTTCAGTCCTGCCTCGTCTTCCTGCTCTGTTTGTCAGAAATAAAAACACGACGTTTGTCAGAGTTTATTTTTGGAGGAGAGGCTGGATTTAAAGCCGCCGTTACTGACTGCGACGCTGACAGCTTCCCCTTCGTTTACACGCACTGGCCGCTTCAGGTGTATTTACTGTATTTTCAGTCTACAACTGGACGGCGCAGCAGGTGGAGGACTGGCTGGTCGACAGCGTCGAGCTGTCCCAGTACAGCGAAAGCTTCCGGAGACACCGGCTGGACGGCCAAGCCCTGCCCAGGTAACCACGACCTTTATTCACAAAGACGCTCACCACTCGATTCACCTGCAAAGCCTCATTGCTGTGAGTCAGCAGGGCGCTCTTTCCGCAGCTCAGCGTCTGTTTCCAGGCAAAAAGTTCATTCTGTTGTAGCTTTCACACACATGATAATCCAGCAGCTCTGCGTGTTGATTGGTCGGCTCAGGAAGCAGGGTGGGACGTCCTCCCTTGATTAAGAACGCCATTTAAAGCCCAGCAGCAGGTCACTGATGCCTGAGCCGCTTTGCAGAGGTCAGTCACAGTGACCCGGCCAGGGTCAGGGGAGGGTTTGGGACGGTTTCGGTTTTCCAAACATGGAAAAATCTAAAACCTCTGAGCTGAACCTTCAGAAACGCTGAATGCAAACGAGTGTGAGCTCACCGGACGTGATTCTGGAGGTTTATCTCAGCCTCACATTAGAGAACGAGCAGAATTGCCAGAAATCGCCAGAAATCAGAGTGAATCAGTGTGTGGGAGTTTCTGTGTTTGATGTAACCACCTAAAAACATCCACCTATTAAAGCTTCACTTCATCGACCACGGGACAGAGTCTGTCCCTTTAGCCCAGCTAATACAGCCCCCCATCATTACAGCCCCCCCCCCATTAAAGGGACGGCCGGTTTTTTGAGGTGTCAGAGATGTGAGTGTGTACCGGAGCAGAGGAGCACTCGGGTTGTGTTTCAGAACGCTGAAATCCTGACCTGACCTCACTGTGAGGTCACGAAGTGCAGCACGTTTTAGTGTAAACGTTCAGTGCGCGTTGTGTGTGTGTCAGGTGTGTGTTTCCACTTCCTGCAGGTTGGCGGTGAAGAACACCACCCTGACCGTGTCCGTGCTGAAGATTTTGGACCGGAGTCACGCTCAGAAGCTGCAGCTCAAAGCTCTCGACATCGTGCTGTTTGGACCGCCGCCAGGTGTGTGAGCGGCCGCGTGTGCACATACGCGTGTGTGTGTTTCTGCGCGCACTGCAGGTGTGTACTGTCTGTGTGTCGGCAGGCCAGCAGAGCCGCTGGAAGGACCTGGTGCTGGGTCTGTCCATCCTGATGGCGCTGGGCGGCTGCTGGTTCGCCTACGCCCAGACCCGGAAGTCCAGAGACGACCTGGGGAAGCTGATGAAGGACCTGGAGAGCCTGCAGAGGGCGGAGCAGAGCCTGCTTGACCTGCAGGAGAAGTGAGTCCACCAAAACCACACCAACACTCAGAACTCTGAGACATGTTGAGGAGGTAATTTAGCCATTTAAATCAGCTGTGTTGGATCAAGGACACGTCTAAAACCTGCAGGACACCGGCCTCGAGGCCTGGAGTTCCCCACCCCTGCTCTGAACCATTAACAGCACATTACTGGTTTATTTAACAGCACAAAGACGGCCCAGAGGTGAACTACCACACAGCTCGCAGCTACAGCCTGCCAGTCAAACAGGCCACGCCCCCAGTAGCGGCTCTGTGTTTTGGCAGGTTGTTTAAAAAAAAGTCCAGAGAAAAAACAGAGCAGCTCATTTTATTATTTCAGGTAATTAAAATTGTGACAACACAAGGAAGCAAGCCATCTACTGTGTGTGTGTGTGTGTGCAGCCTCTGCAGAAGCGTTCTGTCTCAAGTCCTTTTATGGGCATGAGTGGCCAGCAGCTCACTCTGTACACTCACACACACACACACCTGAAGCACACTCTAACACACACACACACACACAGTCATGCTGTAACAGGAATCACACTGCAGATCAAAGTGATAGTGTTGCCATGGCAGCGAGCAGTTATCTTTATAATAATCGTTTGTTTTGTAAAATCACACACGCTGCAGTTCTCTGCAGAGTCCAGCTGTTCCTTTATAAAGCTCCAGATGTTTGCAGGTCTGGACTCATGTGCTTTCTTCATAAGACAGACGAGCTTCCTGTGTGGATGCAGACATGTTCACTGGCCGTGGTTCTTGGGGACGTTGCTCCTGCAGCTGCTCGCTGTGTGCTGTCACTCATCTGAGTCTGAGTGGGACGATGAGCCACTCGCTGTTCTTATTTACCAGCTCAGTCTTTCACAGAACCGACCCCCTGGTCCCACAGAGGGAGGGTGAAGCCCAGCCGACCTGACCCCCTCCCCTAACACACACACACACCTTTACCTCTGAAGTCTCTGGGAGGATCCTCAGCATGTGGCTGCTCCTCCATAAACCTGGTTCTGTTGGAGGGCCCTTCATGTTAAAGGGGAGTTCTTTCTCCCCCCTGTCTCTGAATGCTGCTCAGAGGGGGTCGTCTGACACTGTGGGGGCTTTAAAGCACACTCAGGACAATTAAACTGAACTCAGTCAGGGCTCTCATTATCGTCACTGCTCCTGTATAGGCTTATATTAGGAATTAAAGCGCGTGCGCGCGCGCACACACACAGACACACACACACACACACACACACACACACACACACACACACACACACTGACTGCTGCTGACTATTATTACTGCTGTTACTACTTTTACACACTCAGCTGATCTGCTGGGATCAATCGACGCATCGGCTCTGTTTCCTGTCTGAAATCCCCCAGCTGCTGTCTGTTTGTCCTCTGTCTCCAAAAATAGGTCCACACACACACACACCTACACGCGGATACACACTCCTCATATGGAAGAACAGCGCCTCCTGCTGCCATCAGTGATAATTGAAGACTACTAGCAGCTTCTTTGTGCTGCTGCACTGGCATGCTGAAGTCATCAGTCACATGACAGGAAGTCAACAGATCTTTCATCAAAGAAATTCTCTGCAAACAGCTTCTTAAATGCAACAGAAACATCTTCATTTGGGTTTCAGGGAATAAAATTTGTATCTATTTTCTGACAAAACACTAAAATCAATCACAATAAAAAGAGAAAAGAAAATAATAACAACATGAATAATTTGAAGTGAGCTACTTAAACGAGTCATAAATTCCACACATTAATCAGCAATAAAAGTAAATAAAGAAATGGGTCAGTTAAGAAATAGTAGAGTAGGAATGAACAAAAAGTGCAGAGCAATGATTTAAAAGGAACTCTGACTCTGCTGACCTCACTTCCTGTGCTAACAGGAAATGGCTGTGGGGCCGTGAGGAGGGTCGGACGCGAGCTTCAGTAAATCTGTGATGTGCAGATATGATCACAAATCTTTGGAAGTGGCACAAATGTTCAGTTCCTTCAGTTCTCATTTAGGATTTTTGCAGTTACTGTGAGGGACAGCCAAAGTTGCCCTTCCTCAGAACCTGCTCCAGCTCCTCATGGATGGATGAAGAGCTGCAGGCTGCACTCAGTTTTTGGGCTCAACAAACTGAGAACGTCCTCAAAGTCCGACTTCTTCCAACGAGCCGGGAGCAGTTTTGTGACAATCTGAGCGTTTTCCAGTCTGCTGGAGCTCCTGTCCCACAGCATAGCCATAACTACTATTATTATTATTATTATTATTATTATTATTATTATTATTATTAAATTAACATTTTGCAACTCCCAGATCTGAATCTGATCCAGAACCTGAGGTCGGTGCTTAAAAAGCAGCTGGAGAAGCCAGCTAACCTCAGCTGAGACTTTTAGATTTCACCGATGGTCAAAGTGTTGCTTTAACTCTGAAGTATTTTGATAATTCGTAAACGTCTCCGCGGCACTTGAACATGCTGGGACATCTCAGTAAACTACTTCTTTGACTCTGTGGAAACGGGACACAGGTGGAACAGTGGTGAAGCCGTTTGTAACTCGACGTGTCGCTGCTCTTGTTGTTTCCTGTCAGGCTGCAACAGGCTCAGGAGGAGCAGCGCTGCGTCCAGGTGGAGAAGGTGAAGGTGGAGGAGGAGCTGAGGAACGAGATCAACACGGCCAAGGAGGAAGCTCTACGGCTTCGCGAGCTGCGAGAGGGAACCGAGAATGAGCGGAGCCGGCAGAAATACGCAGAGGAGGAGCTGGAGCAGGTGGGGCTGTTTAAAACACCGCCCGTCCGTCCCTCCGTCAATTTATCGGCTCATCTTCACAGCTCTGTGTTCACCGCAGGTCCGCAAGGTGCTGAAAAAGGCAGAGCGAGAGCTGGAGTCGCGAGCCCGCTGGACACCGCCGGAGGCGCTGCAGAAGTGGCTGCAGCTGACACACGAAATTGAAGTTCAGTATTACAACATCAAGAAGCAGAGCGCCGAGCGGCAGCTGCTGCAGGCCAGAGAGGGGGTGAGTGAGGCCCGGCCGACCTGAGGCCGCTTTCCACCGCAGGAAGTTACGTTTATGGGAACAAACCCTCTTCCTGCTTCCAAAGGAAGAAGGGTAAAGATGATTAGCTTAAATTAAACGTTTCTCTAATGGATGTCTCTCTGGGATGCTTTCTGCTGTGAAAAACAGCCAAACAGCAACTTTCCAGAAGCAAAACCCATCCCTGATCCCCTTCAAGGTCGTCTCCAGCAGCTCTGGACCGGCTGCTACTTTCAGATCTCTCTGGAAGTCCTGCTCTGATATCCTGCAAACAACAAATTCTATAGCAGGTTTTAGTCAGAAAGTGTCCAAACCTGACGAACTTTTAGATTTGTTCGTGTCCTCTGGGTCGTCCATGGTGAGTTCATCAGTCAGGGAGAGACGGGGACATCCTGACACATGAGGGAAACGGACAAGCCTACTGACCGCTTTCAAGGAAAGCTGGAGCTGACTGGTCCAAATTTCGTTTTATACAGAAACAGGGCTTGGAGAAAAATGAGCAGAACCACAGGACTTTAATAGTCTGAAAGTGGCGAATATTTGTGGGTATTTACGAGTGTAATACGAAGCTAAACTTTGCATCATGTTTGGTTTAGACGCACTGTGAGAGCTGAGATCAGGAGTCCAGGCTCTTTAGTCCTGTTTGGCAGTGTGTTTCCTGAGTTTTCTCTGAAATACAGTCAAAGAGAAAAAAGAGCAGCAAAATCCTTGATGATCCTCAAAGACCTTCTGGAAAAGAATTAGTTAATTAGTTAAAAATAGTTGGGGGCTCATCTGGGATTGAGCCAGCAGTTTATGACATACAGGTTTCCTTCCTAAATGGGAGCTGAGGTGACTACTGTGGAAGTCCTGACTGAGTTGATGTAAAATATTCAAGCTGAGGGTCACTGTTGAGACTCTGGAAGAGGTCAGAGCAGGACTTCAGGGATGTCCCTGTGGTGGGAATCCTTGATCAACATATGGCTGCATGGTGAGATGGCCTTGAAAGCAACAACCTCTGAGATTTTTAATGCACCTCACACACGATACAGGAACCATATCGGGTTCTATCATCAGGTCCTTTTTACATTTTGTAATTTTTAGCCCTTTCATTCATTTTTAACTTTCTCTTAAGTGTGAATATTTGTTCATTTTTCAGTTTGACCAAAGCAAGTTCATGAATTTCCCCTTAAAAAATCAATCATTAATGAAAATACGCTGACATAATCAATGTAATTATAGGTCGCAGTATAAATGTATTTTGATGAGGTTATCATGACTGTGCGACAAACGAGCTAAAACACACACGATGAAGAACCTGTCATGAGCTTTGAGATTTGTAAAAGCAGCACAGTAAACTGCAAAGAATCGATTTATTCTGGTATTGGTTCACCATCAGGGTGAGAATAAAACACACGCTAACACTGATAACGATGATGATGATGATGAAGGTGGTGTTTCAGGCAGAGAAGATCAAGAAGAAGAGGAGTTCTCTGTTCGGCACGTTTCACGTGGCTCACAGCTCCTCGCTGGATGACGTCGACCACAAGATCCTCTCCGCCAAGTGAGTAAGCGCAAAGCCTGCAGTTCCTCTGACCTCCAGCAGAGGCAGCAGTGAGTCAGCCCCCCACAGGCTCCCATGTTACAACTTTAAAGCAGAAATAAACATGTTTGCAGCCTGATACACAAACTGTTTGGTCTCTATAGATAATTTGTCTTAACTTCGTAATGATGTCATAATGATAACGGTGTTTTAATAACTCACCTGTTTTAAATTATATTAAGGCTTAAAGTTAGCATTTGTAGGGGCGTGGCCTGTTTGATTGATAGGTGGCTAGTGACACAGGTGACTGTGGAGTCCCTGAACTATTCTTTCTTTATAAATATTCCAGTCTTTCTTTCCTCCGTGCTCGCTCTGTAGGACATATATTTGCTTATACGTCCTGTTACACGTGCGCCTGTGTTACCTTCACAGGTAGCTGATTTTGTTTCTCTTCCTCCTCAGACAGGCCCTGGCTGAGGTGACGGCAGCGCTGCGGGAGAAACTGCACCGCTGGCAGCAGATTGAGTCTCTGACGGGCTTCTGTTTGGTCACCAATCCGGGCCTCGGCGCGCTGGCCACTGCCCTCAACCTGGACCCGTCTTTCCTCGGGCTGCGACCTCCGACCCCTCAGCACCTCCTCCTTTCAGATGACCTCGACGACATGGACGAGGACATCCTGTCTTCGGGGACGCTGCAGTGTAAGTCTGCTCTGTGACGTCTCCACAGTAATCCTGAGTCAGTTTACCCGGCGGAAAGTCGGCTGTGATCCTGAGTTAGCTTAACTCAGGATCGCTTCGATGGCTCCTAACCTGCTGCCTTTTGCCGATCAGCTGATCTTCTGCTCTCGGAAACAAAGATTGGGATGTTTGATTCATAAACTTTTGCTCTCCGTTCATTTCGTTAGAGAAAAATACCAAAATCTTCTTAAGAACAGTGGAACTTTCCTTTAACTCTTCTTCTTCACACGATTCAACAAAAACACAAACCCTAAGCTTCAGAATAAATCATGACCTCAGCTTCTCTCAGCTCACCTGTGGTCCCCTCTCTGTCTCCACCCCCTCCTCTGATTGGTCTTATTTTCTTGCCATCTCTTGATTGGCTCCTTCCAGACGCAGCGTGGCAGATGGACCGGCGAGTCAGCGACCTCTGGCCCCTGAGTGGCATCGCAGACACCCAGTCACCGTGGAAACAATCCGGTTGGCCTCACCCCTTCCTTAGCCTTTCTCTTTTCTGATTGGTTCATACCTCTGTACGATCAGCAGAAATTTTTTCATTGTCAGAAACATCTTCAGTGAGACCGAATCAGCACTTCAGACACATTTAAGATGCTTTAAAGCATTTCAAAGGAAACCTGATCGGAGGAAACTCGTAACAATTCAGAATAATTTTTCTGGGATTCATTCCTGCAAAGCCTGAATAATCTTTTTCAATCAGAAACAGAGGTATTAATCAACCACTCGGAGACCTTCACACGAACACAGATTCGTTTATTTTAAGTCAATTTTATTGTAGAAAGTTTCCCTTTAACCAAGGAGGTAAGATTCAAAGGCCATGACGGAAATGTCAGAATATTAAAGAGCTTCACCGTCAAACACGGGAGAGGGAGGAGGCCGGCTCTTCTACCTAAAACTAATGTAACAATAGGTACGAATGTAACGAATAATGATAGGTACTAATGTAACAATAGGTGTGGATTTGAATCTGAATATTCTTTTAAATTCTTGCCTAACATCAGTAAGTTTAATAAGTTTGGCATTAATGAGTTAGTTTAGTTACTGTGTCAAAATATTAACCCAAAAAAACCCAAAAAACAGATACAAGCTCAAATGAGAATTTTACCTTCCTTTACCTTCCAACATTAGCATCTTTAAATCCAATAAACCTTTCCTCTTTAATTTTAATTATTTATTTTTTATTAATGGTATAAATATTTTTAAAGGTTGTTATAAGTATGTCTCAGTGAAAACGGATTATTTAAGATGTTTATCATGTTCATAATTTGATGAAATTTCGCCGGTCGGTGTCCCTGTGAACGCCTCCTCACATGTTTCTCTTCTTCCTCCTCTTCATCTTCTTCCTCCCCCGTTTGGTTGGACATTCAAACTTCAGTTTGTTCTTCTGCTTTTTCTCTGAAGTCCTGGAGCCCTCACTTCATTTTAATAACCTGCTGCCGCCTCTTCCTTTCACTAACATCCACTTTAATAGCAGCTGAACATGTTTTGTAGCTCAGCTCGGGTCTGAAGCCAGTTCATGCAGCAAAAGCTTGAAAAATACCCCCAAAATCCCATGTACAAAAATAAAATGAGCTCAGGCAGAATGACAGAAGAGCTCAAAGAAGAAACATGAAAAATGAAGAAAACGCAGGATTTTATTTTGAAGGTTTGGCTGCTAAATTTCAAAATAAAGGCAGACTTTTCTGCCTTTACTGTCCTTTGCTTTGTGACCCTTTTGTCTGCTCTTTCAGTTTAAAACTGCTTTTTTCTCTTTATGACCTGAATCTATTTTAATTTTTCAAAATAAAAGCCCCATGTGTAACTCTACTCTCCCCTTGTCGTGCAGCTCAGAGTCTGATGCCCCTGCGACAGAGGATCGGAGACCCCACGCTGAACACTTTCAGCTCTCAGAGGTTGGTTGAAGGGCGGAGCTTGGTTCAACAGGAAGGGCGTGACCCGTTCACATCATCCCGCCCTCCCAGCGGCCGGCAGAATCGCAGCCGCTCGATTGGCCACCTGGAGTTCCTCCCTGTGCCCCCCCCCTCTCTCTCGTCTGCCCTGTCTCACCCCTCCATCGGCCCCACCTCCTCTCCTCAACCCCCCAACTTCTCCCGCTCTCCTCCACCTTCTGACTCTTCTTCGTGCGCTGAGAGCGCCGCCCACTTTTCTGCTCTGTTCCTCCATTCTTCCTACTTCCACTCTGCGGAGGTGACGTCCAGCCTCCCGCCTGCAGGGGGCGCTGCGACGAGTCAGGCACGGCGCTGCCGCTCCAGCAGCTTCGGGTATTTTTCTCTGCATGACTGTTTTCCAAACCTGACGCACTAACGAGACCGAAGCAGTCGAATC
The DNA here is from genome assembly GCA_015107715.1 of Tylochromis polylepis. Classification (NCBI taxonomy): domain Eukaryota; kingdom Metazoa; phylum Chordata; class Actinopteri; order Cichliformes; family Cichlidae; genus Tylochromis; species Tylochromis polylepis. The sequence continues at coordinate 5,651 of VVHJ01008363.1, read as the reverse complement.
AGTGGGCCTCGCTCGGTTTGAGAACATTTATGAGACTCATCGTTACACAGCGTTTGACTTTTATCTAGCAAAGTTAGAATTTTCAGGTGAAGGACATGCAGAGGGCTGGTGTGGCAGAGGAGGCCTGCAGGTGATCTGTGGGGACCCCTAAAGGGAGCGGCTGATAGAAGGAGAAGGAGAAGGAGAAGGAGGAGGAGGAGGAAGGAAGGTTGTCAAAGTATATTAGGTTTTGGAATCCACCGTGTTTGGAGGTTCAGAAGGAACCATGTGGATACTGTCGTGGCGGTAGAACAGTGAAACTTCTCTTTAACCTCGCGGTTCTTCCGGCCGTGTCTGACGGTCTAGTCTGCATGTGTTTAGGGGACTCAGTGAAGGTGTTCAGATGTACCTCAGCTGGTGTTGCCAGCTGTGAAGTTGTCATGTGACCTGATTGGAGCTTTGACTGTATTTCTGGTCAAACGCAGCCGGCGCTGGACAGGATGTGGTTGAGTCGGCTTCGTCAGAGCGTAGTCTTCACATGTGCTTTGAAGGTTTGAGTTTATATATACGTGTAGTCAGGTGAACGTTTTGAGTTTACGAAGCTTACAGACTGTCAGAATTTAAAGTATATTAGTGCTCAGGACTTCGAACAACAGTCATTGAAAGTTGTTGAACCCTGGAAAGGTTGTTTGGCCATCCAGTCGATGTGTTTGGGGGACTTGGTGAAGGCCTACGACCTTACCTTGTGTGACCAGAGTGTCCACACCCTTGGAAAATGCTGGGGGGTTGCCTGTTGTCTTCAGCCCTGTGACATTTATGGACCAGACCTCAAAGCGTAGGTCGTCCTTTTAGGAACTTAATCGCAACTTGGTTTGTCAAACAGAAATTCAGTTCTTACATATCCAGATTTTAAGCTGTGATTGTGTGTTTAGAAAAAAGAAAAAAACGGTGGAAGGGTCGTCTGGGTTGGAGGAGTGTTGTTGCCCCAAGCAACGGCGATCTCAGGATCTTCTTCATGACAAATTGGAAGGTGGTGGTGAGGTGGACCATCGGAGTGTGTGGTCTCATCAGTTTTGTGGGTACTGAACTGGATGATGCCAAAGAGAGCTGGGGGGGGGGGGGGGGGGGACAGAGGTCC
>VVHJ01008362.1:33813-46997 GCA_015107715.1 Tylochromis polylepis | reverse complement strand
AGGATCAGCCTGATATTATTTGTATCCCACTACATCTTTACTGTATAAAGAGCTAACATCTCCAAAATTTCAGGAGTAGTTAGTCATTATAAGAAGTGTTTGTGAACTAAAAATTAAGAATGTAGGATACTGTTTGTCTGTGATTTGGACAGCCCAGCGCGTGCTCCCGACGCAGGGGAAACAGATTCTGTCAGGGAGACCTACCTTGGCACCACCGTTGTGCAGGTGAAGCCAAAGGCGAGATATGCTTCATCATATTTTCTAGTCTTTGGCTTGGAAGGAAGTTGGTTTGGAAGCATATCTGGCGATGCTTCATCTTCTGCTTTGCGTTTGTGTGGGAGCCCCCTCAAAAACCTGTCCGTTATAATAGCAGTGTCCACGCATTCTTTTTTTTTATTCATACCGCGCCCCCGCTGCAATGGCTCTGCGCCCCCCACTTTGGGAACCACTGGTTTAACTCATTCTATAGAAAATACAACTGGAGTGTGTGTGCTCAACTTTCCTAAAGGATGTAGTGGAGCTTGTAATGTTAATCAAACAATTTGCTGCCAAGTACAGACACTGTCATCACACAAGTTTCAGAAGGTACCAAATAGATTTCGTATAAGAAACACTAGCCTCCAATGATGCTGTGGCTTTCTGCTTTTATATTCTTAAAATAAACTTGCCAACCACATGTCAAATGTATGATTGTTTGCCTTGTATCTGTGATTTCTCCCACCATTCTCACAAAGTGATAGTTAGTGACTTTAGTGTGTTCAATTAATGCAGTTAAGCAGAGGGAATAATAAAAACTAGTAATTTACAACAGGTGTAAACCTGTAAACTTACATCCACCTGACCAAATTACTGTTGATCCATAACACTGTTTAAACAGTGTGTTTCAGAAATCTTTAAACCACATGAAGTGGGATAACGAAGTTTACATTTTTTTTTCTGTTAGTCATGAACTGGGAGTAGCGCTGACATGTGCAAGCGACATGTGTCAGCAGCAACCTGTCTTTTTCCCCAGTGATGCTATGTAATGTCACCACTTGTGTAATACGGGTTTTTCACAATAGAGCATGGATCCTCAATGACCTCTGGGTGATTCAACCTTGATGTCAAGAATGAGCACTAGTGACGAGAATTGGGCTTAAAAACAGAAGAAGTCCCAATCTCTAAAACTGAGGGCACATTAGGTTAGGAGTAACGAGAAGCAACTTTGTTTTCTTGGACATTAGCAGAGTTTTACAAAGCTAAACTGTCAACAGCAAGTTTTATTGTAATGTCCTCAGGCTTCTAAAGGAATCAGAATTGTGGTGAGATGGCAACCGTTCCCAAGCCTTTTGACTACTACAACGCGGTCGTATCCCATCAGATTTCAGTGACTGCCCCAAAATAACATTCACACTGAAGTATTGCCTTTTTGTCAGAATGGAAGCGATCCAGGGTTTATGACGAATTGTCCTTGATGAGCTTAACGAACAGGACTTCAAGAATAGCTTCAAAAGTAGCTGGAGAGCTGGGAACTGTGTATCCCTGCAACAAGTCACTAGTTAGAGACGACGATGGCTAAAATCAAACTTGGTAAGGTCTCTGAGTTGTATATTCACAGTCAAAGAACTTTTTGATTGTATCTTGCACATCATACCATAATGCTTGTGACATATGCATGTCTGTATGTTTGTTCCTGACCTCCTCTTAGACAACCTTTTCAATCTTCATGAAACTTAGCCTATATAAACTAGCAAAGGTACCAAGATTTGTAATATCTACATGGTGATTGATTAAAGTATTTATCTCAAATAAAAACTACTGTTTCGTTATCTGTATATTTACATAAAGAAACTGCATGATCAAGGCCGCACTAAAATTGAATGAAACATTTGCACATAACAGGTATATTTTAACAGTCATCAAAGAGCTTAAGATGTAGTAACTGGAAAGTTTTTATTTCCTGTCTGTTGTGCCTTTACCATTCTAACCATTAACTGAGGGTGAAAGATGGTCACCACAGATGGCATAAAGAAGGGAATTAATTAGGTAGTAATTTGTTTATTAAGTTGTAATTTAGGATTAATTAAGCTATTTAGGCTCATGCTTTATAGGTAAATCAACATTTACAAATAACAGACCATATATGTATAACAATCAGTGTAAATAGCTGACAGTCATATGAGCTATACTATATGGAGTTACACGTTCAGTTACACATTCCTGTTTCATTTCTAGTAGTTCCAAATTATTAGTGATTATAAAAGTTCTCAGTTGTAACTGTACCAGGTTTAATGCAGGCCTGGAAAAAAGCACCTGTAAAGGAGAAAATTAAGAAAAGAAATATGGTCTATTAGGATTGTTTTCTATATTATAACTAGGTTTGCATAGGAAGAGGAAAACCTAATTTAGACTGTAGAACTATACAATTGTGCGTACACATTTTAGTCAGTACATGTACAGGATTCCATGAAAAAAAGTCAATAGATTTTTTTAAAGCCAACCTTTCTCTAAGGTACACATTTCCAAGCAGTTCAAGGTATTTGGCTGGTATGTTGTCTCAAGTATTTTGGAGAACTAGTCAAAGTCCTTCTGTCTCACTGTTTTCTGTTTCTTTATGTAATCCCAGACCACCTCCATGTTGAGACCAGAGCTCTGAGGGGGCCATACCATCTGTTAGTCTTCTTGTTCTACATATAACTAGAAATAGTTCTTTACAACGCTGGCTGGATGTTTGGGGTTGTTATCAGATTACAGAATTAATTTTCAACTGATGACACCAAGTTGAAGATACTGTGTGAGGTAAGTACTTAAACATTTAAAGTGCCTTAAACTTTGGCACACCTAATAGAGTGCATCTAAAATGAGAAAACGGCACAGACTCCATTTTATTCCCACAGACAAACCTCATGCTTCCTTCGCTACTGCAACAATGGTAGTCAAAATTTCTTTATTAATCCTAGAAGCCAGAAAAGCCCCCCCCCCCCCTTAATTACCCATAACAAACATATGCTTAACTTTATATGAAGCCAGTTAGTGCAGTCTCAGTACATGCACAACCATTTTGCAGGTAATGCATTAACAACCTGGCTCAACAGGCTTCATTCACTCAGACAGCATTTAAAGGAAAATACATTATAGGGTACTTTACAACTGTGAAACATAAGATGATAACTATTAGGAAAAAAGATCCATTAAATATCTTCCGGTAATGTCACCGCTGATGACAGGTCATAAAGGGTCATAAACCTCGGTGGCGTCCCAAGTTAAAGACCATCAATAATTTACTTCCGTCTCTTCACTTCCTGCACTCTCTCTCTACCCCTGACTGAAACTGGGCATTCAGTTAAAGAACTGAGGCACTCATGAGTACAAAGGAAAGACAAATACAATGGCAAATTCCTTCCAAGTAGCTCAAACACTGGTAATGTTGTGGTCATGTTTAAGGATTATTTACTGTGGAAAATGACGCACTAGCATGAAACACTGGTTAATAAGAATTTCTCATTTCAAACTTTAATTGAGCAACAGATCAGCAAGATGGAGGGGCACGTAGGTTGGGATCTAGTAGAACCTTAACTATGCAGTTTTTCTACATTGGTAAACCCATCAAAGGCAATCAAAGTCTCAAACCACTTGCCACTGTTTTGCATGCATAGTTTATCTTGAAGTGTTAAGGTCTTATTTGGTATTAAACAATTTGTGCAGGCTTTTGACATATCCTCACTGTTATGAATAAAACATTGAGAAGGGTATTACTGTCCACCTCTGATGCTCTGTCCACTGACAGAACAGTTTTCCTGCAAAAAAGGTATGAAATAGGTTTGGCCTTCAGCTGCCCTGAGAAATAGTAGAGTCAGGAATACAACAGTTTGGCAGGGTGATACAAATACTAAGTCCTCCTCACTTTTGTTGATCAGATGTACACTTAGTACAGAAATATGGAACTGAAACCAGAAGAAAGAAATACAGCACAACACCATAAAGAGCTTAAACTTAAACGTCACTTTGTTAAACACTGTGTTCATTTATCAGTATAAATTTCCATTATACTCATTCTGCCAGACTAGATATTGAAAAAACAACGATGTGGTTATTATAAGCATCAGTGTCCTGTTTTTCAAATTGGCTGATTAGTCCAGAAGAGTTAATTAAGCCAAGATGTGTCATTCGTGAGATCAAGTTAATTTGTTTCGGACTATTATAATTTAGGCCAGAACTGTGCTGTCTTAAAATTCAGTTCAGTGCTCAATACAAAGCAGACACAACCCTAGTTTTACTTACTATCCCATGGTATGGTATATTAACAATCAATGGCTTTGAGCACAGGCGCACCACTCACTTGCAATTCAAACCTTCGGTTTGTCAGTCAGAAGAAAGCTTGCTAAAAGGAAGGGTGAAAAATCTTGTTTCAAAGAAAGTATGAATTTGGGGTCTGAACCAAGTAGTACAAGATTACTTTAAGCTGTTAATCACACTTGGACTCTAAAAGAGTCCAAGAAGAAATACATAAAAATTGGAAAATTGCATAATAGGTCCCCTTAAATGTGTAAATTGTTGGATATTGCAACCTCACTCCATGCTTAATGCGCGTATGCCTAGGTGCAATTTCAGCTTCGCTGCCTCAAGCGCAAGAGCAGCAAAAAGCAAAACATATAGGAATGGTGATTAAAAAAGTAAGAGCGTGAAAAGAATGATGCTTTCGCACAGCAAAGTCTGACAGAACCATGTTGAGTTTAACTGTGGAAAAAAATACAGTGGTGAGTGATGGGTTAGTGTGCGCACTGTGGCACAATGCTCTGCCCTTCCCATTCTATTTCAACCCAGCTGTTTTCCATTTTTATTAGACCTATATTTCTAATCTTTCTCCATTTCACAGACACACTTCTGACGTTAACAGACCAAACTCCTATCCCCACAGGGAAAGAGCAGGAAGTCAACTTTAATCAGCACGGTGGAATCTGAGACCTAACTTGGAATTTGAGAGGACAATGACCTCTCAAATTGAATGCTGGCATCCTCGCTGACATCCTCATGCAGACATTAAAGCCCAGAATATGTTATTTTCCTTACATCTGAGCGGTGACTCTTCAGAGAAAAAGCATTTTCTATCCAAGAATTAACTTGCAGTAGTGTCATCCATATGTCAAAAGGTGGCCTTATGATTGAATATTAAAGCAGAGGAAACCCACTTATTTGACACTAACAGTTCTGGCTGATCTTTACGCTGGGGTTTGTTAGACAAGCCTCTGCATGCATGCAGTGCAGCCAGGGAAGCAGACAAAAAGCAAATAAATCCCTTGCAACTACAACAACCTTAACAAAGAATTATGTGTGGTTTTTAGTACAGATTTAAGCTTTTCACTAGTAATATAAATGTTTCCCAGTAGGAGACAACAATTATTCAACTCGCGGTGGCTGGAGTTCAAAGAGGGACGGGACCATTCAAACACTAGCACAAACGTCTTAAATGAGATATAATGAATGTATCCGCTAATTGAAAGTCGCCTCTAGGTTTTAGGTAGTTTTATTTGTGTCCTGAAAGAATGAAAAAAAGGCCATGCTGGGCTACTTACTCTTGAGCGCAGTGATTAGCATATTCCCATCCTTAATGAGGTCTTTGATGAATTTATTTGTCCGCTCCAATTCTATTTCATGGCATTTCAGACGCTCTCTGAAGTCCGGACTGTCCAGGAAAGAGTCACTGAACTCCAAAGTGGGGAGTCCCATTGTCCCTCAACGGCAACGCTGGCTTTTAAACTCTGTAACTAGGCATACGAAGGTTTTTACTTTTCATCACGTAGTTCCGATGTAATAGCCACTTCTAAGTTCCCCCTAAAAACTTTTCCTGCTCCGCTTAGTTCCTCACTTCCGCTTTGATTTTCTTCGCTTTCTTGTCGGCTACCTTAAAAAACAGTGGTCGTATGACTCCTGCTGGTTAGTTCTGGACAGATTACAACAAATGTAGTAGGCCCATCATTGACTTATGCATCGAAAAAAGTTATTTTTTAAAAATTAAGCTGATTTCTGCATTTCACACTAAACCTCCTAATTACGTTAATAATAATAATAATAATAATAATAATAATAACGACTCTGTGAGTTCGTTTTGTGAGGTTTCGGAGATCCCAAGCGAAAAAGAAATAGAAAAAAAATATCAACCTATTTCTCTCCATATCAACCGGAAATGACTGAAAAGGGAAAATACATATATAGAGATTAAAATCTGAATTCAGTTTCTGTGGGAATACAAACAAGAATTGCGACACCAAGTATAAAGCAAGTATAAAGAATTTTGGAACAAATTTTTGTTTTGCCTCAGATACAAACATATTATACAATGCTGTACAAATCTTTTGCATTCAAAAAAATTTAGGTTTATTGCTTAAATGATCTCTGTCACTTTTGTTATTTTACTATATCTTATTCCACCCTTAAAGCTTGTACTGCACGAAATATACTGTCTTTGTTCAAATTATGCCAGTGGTCCTGCTTTCTAATGTCCTGAACTGTAAACTCTGCAGGTGTCGCATGGCATCTTGCTGGCATCATTGACAGCTTGAGAAGAGGGATCTAAACTAATATAATAATAAATGGAAGTAATTAAACTAGAGCCTAGTTGGAGTCAGGAATTTGTCACATTCTCTTCATGCTAAAGGTTACCAATAATGATTTCACACTCCAGGTAAATATCTTGGTAGGTATGAAGCACAGGCTTTGTCACCAGTCACACTAAATCCTTTGGATGACTGTTTTTACCTTTGATGCTTTACACTGCGAGAAGGAGAGAAAGAGGCTTTATCTCTGAGCAAAGATGAAAATAATGACTACATGAACACGCAGATACTGCAGCGATGGTTATAATCAAAGCCCACAAATGAAAAAGCAATAACAACCTAATGCTTCAAAATTAAGAGCAGACTGGAGCTCTGTAAGTAGAGGCAAGCTTTTGCTAAGTTTCACCCTGTGGCCTTGTACGTTTCTGCCTTGGTAACTAACTAGCAACCGTTCCTAACAACACACCTGATCTTACCCTAGGTCTCAGTGAGGTAAATCATCAGAGACAGATAACCTTTCTGGGCAAAGTCATGTGACTGCAGCTGAATTGTTACTGTGTGTTACCATCAGATTCCAGCGATGGCCAGTAGGTCTGTAGTCAGACTAAATTTTCAAATGCTGTAAGATTAAAATAAATAATCTCAATTTCAAAAGGATACATATGAGTGTTTCTGAGATGTGAGCGAGCTGCTGTGTTTTAATATAAAAGATTTTCACTGAGAACCATACAACTAAAGAGCACAATGCACTACAATTCATAGGTGAGTGATATAAGTTCAAGCTTTTACCACCTGAAAAGGATCCATCCCTATTACCATCTGTGGGTTATTCTTTCAACTGTGATTATCTGCAGGTTTGACAGTTAACTTTCCTCTGACTGCAACTCACAGATTAAAATGCCTCATTTATAGCCGAAGTGAGTTACAGTCAAACAGCTGCAAGCATGTGGAACTGGAACAAGGACTGGCCTCTGGCTGCACCTGAGGAATCAGAAACAGTGGGAGCATCTGTGTCCTTACACGTGTGCATTTACGGTGATGAAATCTCAAGTCTGGGAATGAAACTCAACAGGATCCTGGAGGGATTCATTTAGAGGTGTAACACTCATTGTGGCCAGCACTAAAATATTTCATTTGCATGAGACAAAAAAACTCCAGGGAGCCCAGTTTCCCTGGGGATACGTGATCAGCCATAATAATGCCTTTAATCATTTTGTGGTATATTGTTGTCGGAAAGCAAGTGGTTCAAGGTATTTGGCTGATATGTTTGAGTAAAAAGTAATTCCACAAAAATAAAGCTAAATATGCACTGGTTTCCAGCCATATGCTGCATTTGTAGGAATTTTGCAAAAAAAAAAAAAAGAAGTGGTCAAGAAATACCACCTTAACAACACACCAGCGGAGACTTGAGGACGAGTGGTTAGCGGTATGAAGCATGGCTAATTGCAATCTAAAATAGCCGCCTGTAGAGTCTTTGAGGTAAATTTGGTTTAATTAAGATGAGACTCAATAGAGAACTGTGCCCCTGTACTCCTCACTCATGAAGGCATTCGCACATTCATATTAGTCATGCAAACATGAGTCTATTGAGAGGCAGTGCGCATATCGTTTTCCGTGGATTCACCTAAGGAGACCTACTATGACCCATAAAAGGACAGTCTTGGAGCATGCGCACATGCACACACAAAGCACACACGCTTGAGCAATACAAGCTTGCTGCACACACTAGTGAGTGAGACGTCTTTCGCATATCATACAAGTGGGGAAAGAATTTATATGTGAGACGCTCTTTTCCCACATCCTCATCCTTTTTCTCACTGCATTAAACAGAGCCACACTGATCTCGCCTGATTGAGAATGGGCAGCTCAAATGGAAAAAAAAAAGACTTGGCTTTCACAACAAATATCAATAATCCATGCAGAATAAGCGTGAATTAGCTCTGCAATAAGTTATGCACAAGTCAGGGATCTTCTGATTAGATTTCCTCTAATATTGCTGGATCGCACAGCAGGATAGTCAGTTGCTGTGAGAAGATGTCTGGTCTCCATGTGGCGGGAGAGGTAGGGGGGTTGTTGGGTCCTAACATGCTCCTGTCAATTCCAGCTCTTGTGCCATCATTCTGCAGCAGCAGCCCTCGGGGGTGCAGTTTGTTACATTGACACAGTGAGCAGAGAGATGTGATACATTAGTGGAAACCCTGTTGCTTCAAGTTAATTGCTGTGTGCACTCTGCAGTACTGAACTGGGTTATTGGGTGAAATATGATAACTGAGAAGGACTATGAAAAAAAAAAAATCTGCTCAATACACAGCTCTCAATTTTCCATCTGAACGTGCAGAGATGATAGAGTTTAAGATGTCACACTTGACGTGTATTACTGGTCGGGATGCAGCTTACATTTATGACTATGCAATAGAAAACATTCAGTCACATTCCTGCACAAAAGGGAACCATCAGATCTGAGTGAATTTAAGGCAATGCTGTCTTGTTAATTATGCAAAAGAAGATAGGATTAGATAACTAGACTTCTTGTGATGGCAATTACCTCTAAATAATATGAGCTGTTTTCCCCAATTAACAATTGACACCACCATGCATACTCTTCATTTAAATCAGGTATTAAGGTAATTGTGCAATTTCCGGGTGACACTCAGCTTAGTTCCAGAGGAGAGCTTTTGAGAACAAGACCTGTCACTGTTTTCCTAGCTCATGATTAATGAGCCTAATTTAGAAGGTTTTTTTAAAAATCCAATCATGCTCTGACATTTCCTATCAGATGAGTCCTTCCTCATTCTTTCCATTGTTTACCTCCTGACAATGCAATCTGCCAAAGTGGCAAGTGGCAGGCTCTCATTTATGACTCCTGTGTCCATATGATGTTTGAGCAGTTATGCGTGATTACCTCCTCTTTACAGAAAGAGACATCTCTAAAGCATGGAGTGTCCACAGGGATTCAATTTATTGCTTTTCTCAGTGAAAACTAGGATGGTAAGCTTTTTTTTTTTTTTTTTTTACCTTGAAATGCCACGGTGGCATATGAGTTGAATCTGGTGTCAGGTAAAGGACACATCTTCTGGAAAATGTTAGATCCAAAGAGTAAATACAGTCCAGCGCACATGAAAGCTGCCTCTGTGTCTCTGCATGTGTAGCTTTTGACTTACAAATCTTCTCAGTATACATAAGAAGGGTTGTTCTCAGGAGCAAAGTGGTTTTATTTTTTACCTCATTGACCTTCATAAGGTCATACTTGCCCAGGCAGACCCCAGGCACAAATTTAAGTCTGGGTGATAAATTAGAGCTGCTCCACCAGCTTTGTAAGCAAACAGTTTGTGTGCTTCGCTGGGACTTTGGCTTTAATTTGGAACAGCAGATATTAAAAAAAAAAACAAAAAAAAAACAAGCCTCTCAGCCACAGCATGCCTCCATTGAGCCAAATAAACTAGCCTTTGAAAACTTCATCATGCCCCCACCCTGTGAAGATGTTTTGGTACATCGACAATCACTGCACTGGATGTGAAAATCTGTGGCTACACTTTGGAGCAGAGAATACTACTTAAAAGATTTTAGTGTTACAACACTAAAGAGAAACCTTTGTTCTTATTTTTAAAACCAGATATACGCAGGTTAGAGCTTCAAGTGCTGGCAGCTGCTTTTGATTTTCTCCATATCTGAGAAAAAACTTTGATTCTATTTTAGCTCAAAGAAGAATAGTTCGCATCTAATATGTCACTGAAAAATGAAGGATCCGCTGCTCTTTATATTCTTATCATGTACCCTTTGACCAGGAAAACTCCAAATCTATTTGTAGGAAAGAAAGAAAAACAACAGTCAAAATGAGAGGTAGCTTTTATAATGGTACAATATGAAAACACAACTCTTCCACTGCATTTTTTCCCCCCTCATTTTATGGTGGCTATCTGTAGCAAAACATGAAACCCCATATCACAAATACTTGTTCATTACTTTTAAAAATGGCCTTTTCAAAGAACTATGGTTAAATTCCGAGACATATCTACAAACTGGTGTAATTTATTGGACAATTCATTTTAACCATCTGGGAGTAAATAGCATAGGATCCCATCAATATTCTAGTCCCACCAGAAAAGAACAGATTGGATGTAAAACTGGATAATTTTCTCTTTGCAGCTTATTCCATCTGGACCCAATGCTTTTGACCAGACATCCTGTTTGATTGCCATTTTGGTTGGAAATGGTGCCACGGCTTATATGTTTTTCATCAAACGCCACGCTTTAGTAACTTTTGTGAATTGATTTGCTACTGAGGGAATTTAAGTAAGGTTTGCAAAATGTTTTATTACGTGAGTGGTGGTATTACCATTCTCCACAGTATGTATTATTTTAATAGAAATAATGGTGGCTTAAAGTTACTGCAAAATAAGCACATTTTTTTAGCAGAGAAAAAAAATGAAAAGAGGTCACAGCCGTATGTAAGGCCCCAGTCCTTGGTGTACTAGCCTCCATTAAATGGTTTATTAGTATTCCATGAGCAGAACTGAGAAAGCTGTTGAGACATTCTTGATCAGATAAATCAGTATTAAGGGTTGTCACCAGAGAGAGAATTACACAGGTCTTCCGATGCTTTTGACTCATCCTCGGGGAGGCTGTATTATAATTTTACCTCCTTCAAAAACTTTTCCAATCATCTTCGCTTCTCATGGTTAAATTTAAAGCCCATTAATCTGATGTCACCTGAAGTTTCTCCATTCAATCTAGCCAATATTTCTTTTGCTGACACGGAGAAAGTGGCCAAAGAGATTAACTCCCAGAGCGTATTATAAAGGAGAAATCACACAAATAATTCTTAGAAAATTGCCTCACTGTGATATGGCAAGATCCCAGAGGCAAAGAAGGAGTATTATGTTCTTTGGTGAACCAATAAAGTAAATATAAGTGAGCAGTTACAACCGGTGACACTGAGTGTCACTGAGCTGCTGAGTATTTATTTTCTTCCCCATAAGATAAACTGCTTCTGTAACCTCATAGAAACACACTGTTTAAGATGTCCAAGTTGTCATAAATGTGAACAACGCATTCTAAGTGTATGTCACATTCAGTATAAAGGCAATCTTTGTCTATTGGAGATGAAACAAAAATGTCTGTAGAGTTCAGGCTGAATAACTGTTATTGGGGCAATTTCATGTTTGGAAAATACCAGTGAGTAGAGGAAAGCTTTCTCAGAAGAAATCAGTTTTCTCAGAGAGGAATGTGTTTTGAAGGAAAGGCTTAATAACTGTGTGGTTTCCCATTTTAAAAGCACACAGTGATTGACTGATAGAAGCTTTGTTTGCTCTCTCTGGGATCCTTAAAGCTTTGTGCCAGGTAATTGAAAAGGGAAAAAAAAAAAAATCTTTGTGTGGGTCGTACCTAAAAAGATCCCAAACTACTAAAAGCACTGTATGGTTGAAAGGAACACCAGTCATTGCTGTTTTTATGTTTGGCAATGATATTAACATAGCCTACGCGTCTATGGTTATAATGGATTAAGATTAAGTTAAGATTTTCACAGTCCATCAGCATGATGCATAGAATATAATTTGACAGGTTAAATGCTGCCACAGAGCAGAGAGAAAGGCCAAATCCTGAGCACTGGCACACATAAGAGACAACAAATCCAAAACAGTACCAGCCTCATCAACCATGATATAATTCAGCAAGGGCTCATAGACTCGTGCCTCACAGACCATATTCAATATGCCATGCTGCATCACAGCTGTGCCTTTCAATCAAGCTTCTCCGGACATTTTATGAGACCCAGGAATAAGAAATTTAATTGCAGACAGTTATGCTGTCCAAGCAGTCAACAACAACAGCTTACACTACTTCAAACTGAAATGCAAAAAAATGAAGAACACTTTTCTATGAATTGTATTTTTGTCTGCCATTAGTTACACGTTCTTGTTTGTCAAATCAAATTGTTCATAAAATTGTTTATAAAATCAACATATTCTGTACAGCCACAAAGGCCACGTGAGACTGTGATTCTCATAATGAAAATTGGAAAATAAAAATAGAATAAATAAAGATAAAAACTAGGTAACCTTTACAGAATAGCAGAAACACCAGCCAAATACGGTAATTACACAATAATAGCAAAGATTCCATTGCTTTAAAGATGTCATTATTAGACAGTTTGGATTAGTAAGCATGCCGTGGAACTGCAGCACAAATAATGACAACTCATACACTCAGCAAACTAAGCAATGTCTAACTCGAGTCTGCTCTGTTTACCCACCAGTGGCCAAATTACTAAGTGCACATAATTGAGCTAAAATGCTTTGTTACTTATTGATTCAAATGTAATGTGTGTGTCCTGCTAAGTTCGATGAGCGGTTAAGAAACTGGATGGATGTGTGTATTCTCAAAAGTTAAACAGTCTGGTCTTAATGTCCTGCTAATTCAAAGGGTTATTGCCCTGTGTCACTCAAGATGAAAGGTTTTGTCTGACAGTGAGTTGAACACGCCATACCTAAAATAGATGACAATGAGTCACTGCAATTATTATACTATGCATAATATACACAATCTTTTTATAATGAGCAATGCAAAAAAAAAAAAAAAAAAAAAAAAAAAAAAAAACCAAAATTAAAAAAAAAAAAAAAAAACAAAAAATATTAAAAAAAAAAAAAAAAC
>VVHJ01008362.1:6930-33793 GCA_015107715.1 Tylochromis polylepis | reverse complement strand
TTAAAATTTTAAATAAATAAAAAAAAAATAATTTTTTAAAAAAAAAAAAAAAAAAAAAAAAAAAAAAAAAAATACAGAAAACATACCCAAAATTGTAAAACATAATAAAATGCCTAATATGTTAGCAGAAATTACCCACTCATTACCTAGCAGAAATGATCTAAATGAACATTTAAAACACAAACTCCACGTAGTGCCATTTATAACAATGTGCAAATGAAGTGTTTAATATTTGGAGATTATGGACTTTTTTTCGCAGCCTTGGAAACCAACAGGCTGCTGCAACAATCCCCAGATTTATGAGCACATAGTCATGTTTTGGTACATTAGTTAAATTAGTTCGGTATCCAAGCAGGCATAACTTTAGTAAACTACCCATAGTGACATTTGGACTGAGTCATTTCTCAGGGTGTCCAAAACACTTTCCCAAAATGGACGAGTAAGACCACATTCCCACATTTTTCATCATAGCACTCACTGTGCAGCAGATGCTGCTTGCAAATGTCAAGTTATTATTTTCACACTCACAAACATAACACTAAACATCACAAAATAAGCCTCGCAGCCTACGCCTGCGTGCCAGGTGAGGTCACAACTAATGACTGTCTTGAGTGTCTGTAAAGACACTTTCAAAAGTGCCATCTATCTCCTCTGCAGAATGCCCTTACACAAGCACAATGGTGGCAAATAAGCAACATGGACTGGAGACTGCAGCTGACAGAAGCTCAATAATCCAAGGTCGAGGCATTTAACAGACAAAGACAAAAGGCTTATCTAACCACTTTCCGTTTGCCTCACATCAGAAGTTATGTCAGTCAAACCAAGTGAGTGACAGCTTCCACTTAAAAGATTTATGCTAATTCTAAAAGGTTGCCTTTAGGTATTCTGTTGTTATAGTTCCAAGTTATACGAGCATCTCACAACAAAATATATTTACAATAAGTTGAAAAAAAATGCTACCTAGATGAAGAAAGGCTATGAATAACTTCTGTTTTCAACACTTGGATGTTTACCTATATTGCGCACAGATAAGGCATCAGAGTAACCGCACTATCAACACAGCCCACACTTTTAGCTCATGTATGCCTGGATTTATCTGACTTATCTTTTTTTCTTGAAAGCAGATTATACCCATAGCTTTCATGTGCAATGTGATTTGCCAAACATCTCTGCCTGTTAAATGCAAGGTATTATAGGAAAGAGGGAAGAAGGGCCATCTGATATTTGGATGCTCAAGTGCAACAAATCCCTCTGTGAATTTGTCATAAAACATCTGCAGATTGTAAGCAGGCTTTGATTTGACATTGCTCAATGTCACAAAGCAATAAAGTTATTTAGATCTAAAGGATTTTTTTTTACCTTCTCCGGACATCATAAACAACCTTAATAATAAAAAGTTTCTAAGTTTTGTCTTTCTCAGAGAATGGGTAAATTAGCTTGTAGTTTATGTGTTCTATTAAAAAGAATTTTATTCATAATTTTAAATAAAACACTTAAAATGTTATTAAAGTATCGCTTAAAATCTATAAATACTATCTAATACTGATACACGTAATATTAGAATATAACTTTAGTGAATATATATTTTTTCTTTTTTGCTTAACCGAGAAAGAAGAGACTGTTCTATGATGATAGACCAGACTGCAACTTAAAGAAAAATCTTTCATTATATACTCGTACATAATATCCTGAGAGACAGACAGACTGATCCTGTGCTCTAATTAGTCAACACAGTAGTAATATGAAGATAGAGACAGAGAGGTCGTGGAACAGTTTCTGTATGCTTGAATTTTATGAAATGTTCCTTTAGTTCATTCCTTTAGATTTTTTGTTGTTGTTGTTAAAATGCACAACATACTAATGACACTTCCCAGTTTCTCATTCTTTTGCAAATTCTAACACATGTCTGTGAGACATTTGGCTCATAAAGATGGAAGTGTTAATGCCAAAGGTTCCTAGGTCTTAGGGACAGGCCAGTGGGTGACCACTTGGGAGATTCGAGATGTGGCTTACATGTATAAACTACCATTTGAGAAAGAGTTAAACTGAAAACTGCATGTCTTTGTTTTCACAAACGGCATGATCAGAGGCTTCTAGTGGTCTACAATTGTTTGAGTAACCACAAAGACAGCTTTTGTTTGGAAATGCTAAACTGAGATTAGCTCCAGCAGCCAAGGAGGCTATACATGGAGCCTCTGAAGAAAACACAGTAATCACGCAGTTGCTCTGGTGGCATGGAAAACCCCGAAACTGAACCCTTTAAAACAAAACTGTGCAGCTGCTGAAACAGAAACCCAAAGGAAATCTCAGAAGATTATCCACCAATTGCACCAGTTAAGATGTCCAGCAGGATATTTTGAAGCCCATATTATATTGATTTGATGCCAGTATGCAATACTGTAAACACATCAGTGACTCAATTGATTTCAGTGGATGTTTTTTTTTCTAGGATAAATGACCTTCTTGATATCAAGTACACTCATGTAAAATTTCCTTTTTACCCATTACCTCCAGAATCATCAACTTAGGCTGAAAAATGCAACGATAGCTGCACTTTATTGCAGCCATTTATCAGCACATGAGTTTGATGTCGGTGCTTCTATGCAGTGCCTTCCCAATGATTTAAATTTCACCACATCAGATTATTTCAATTGATCTAACATAACGAGAAATTCCTTGAATCGTTTTTCTTTGAGCAGTAACATTGTTTTTCTACTCTTGAAAAGAATTTTCAGTTGTTAAAAACTGTCAGATACTCTCTCAACAATATCTTCTCATGAGCAGCATCGACATTCTGTGCATGGCCATTTAAAAAAAAAAATCATTTAGAAGTTTGCCTGCTGCCATGTGCAAAGATCTTAGCTCCCGCTATTATTTGATGGCTTCTTGTAATTCTCGTCTCTGCTTTGTCTTTCTAGATTCCTGCAGCTGTTTCCTGTAGTTTATTTTGCCTTTCCCTCATCAAAGTTACTGAGCACCTATTTGTCTGAGAGGACGCGTTAATCAAGAAACCTCCTCAGCCTTACAGACTTTGTGTCTAGTTCACCTGAACAGCGATTGCTGTGATCTATGGTCTACCACAGCTGCTTTTAGAACATTTTTAGAATTAAACTTAGCTTCTGTTTTGAAGAAAGGAAGAAAAAAATCAGTCTGCTTAGTCTACCACACAGGCAAACACATGTGGCATGATGGGCTGATAGAAGGGTAAAGAGCAATTTCTTCATTTCAGCTTAAAGTCAGTTGGTCAAACCTAGAAAATTAATCACCAGAGTTAAAAAAAGAAAGAAAGAAGAAAAGGTACTTTAGTAAAACAAGAAGTGCCTTTCTCCTCAGCCTATCAGTGTGAACTTAGATATCCAGTCTAAAGCTCATTAAATCTGAATTGAATTTCTTTTCAGTTGCCATGTTGCAAATCTGTATTCACCTCGGGTGATAAACCTCTTCTGGCTACCAATTAAGGGAAAACATTTACACGCACAGCCCAATTTAAATGCACCACCATCGGAGCAGACATGCTCAATCACCTCAAGTCTGTATCATTTATCATGGCCTTACAACAGCTGCACTCCCCTGTGTATTGATTCTATAGCATATGTGTATGTGAGGTTTCATTCAAAAATCTAAGACGATGTCAAGACTCATGTTGGACTATACCTCAGGTTACTGTTGGGCTTTGATGGTGTGAAACTGTCATACAGGAAAGACACACTGACAGAACCTTGTGCAAGACACCAGAGGTGAATGATTTAAGCCCTGAGTGTATTGGCACTATGTACAGTATTGATTCAGGCATTGATTCTACAAGTATCATTGTTGTATCCACCCTTTAGACTTTGATTGCCTGCAGGCCGTATGAAGTATACACCAAAATGACCAGCTATTGTCAATAGCTATTTCATTCTGCAACGTAGACTAAATTAAAATGAACTTTCTCATGTGCACTGCTGTAATTATGTTAGTTTAATTTAATTTAATTTAATTTTTGATGCTATAAAGATCAGATACTACCTGCAGATAAAAAAATTACATTTTAGATCATAGTGGATCTACAACAGCACAAGTATTTGCATGTAGAGTACTTTGAAAGTAAACAATAGTATTTTACTGTATTAAACTGAAATTTATTCAACTTGTGGACATCTGGATGGTTACTGTGAAGTAAAGCTGGTATCATTAAACCAGAAACAGCAGCTCATTTTACTGACAAAAAAAATGTGCAGCTTTTCACACTTTGGAAAGCCATCAAGTGGCATCAGATTTGCTGCTTTGGCTGGCCAGTTCTGGCCCACTAGTCCGTGTGTCCTTTTCTTAGTAGACACTGTTTCCCATGAAAACCTTTAATCTGTAAAATATCCAGAGTACATGACATTGTTGTCATTAAAGCATTGATGTTGAGATTTTGAATACTGCGAGTACCGCAAACAAAATGTATTAACATCTAGTTCATTTGGGTGGAAGCAGAATTATCAGAGGGGGATATCTCAAAAGCTCTGCATACATAGTGTGAACTTAAACTTACTTTAAACTAATAAACAGTTTTTCTCACTCTGTCTTGGACACTTGGGTGAAAAGAGGTGCTGACTCACCTGGTGGTGAGTTGGATCAGCTGGTGGGGGAGGATGCTGGACAGACCTATATGTGCCCACATATACAGCGAGACTGAGAGCGTCTGGCAGAGACTCCAGTCCAAGATATCTTCAACTTCAATCTCTGGCAGAAATCTGAGGGACAGCATTCTGAGGGAGGCTGTGGACATTCAGTCTGAGTGAACCATGTTCTGAACCTCCATTGCTGAGGCGGCTGCACTGAGCTGTGACTGTAATTTTTTATTATTTTTTTGCTTGGCAATAACTAGATGGTGGACACACCCACCAGCAGTGAATCGAGCCATCAAGCTGAAGAGGAAGTCCTTTTTAATTTGGTTGGCTTGTGGGACTTCAGAGTCAGATAGTGGGTACCAGCAGGCCAAGTGTGGCAGAGCGGCAAGCACTCTTGCAAACAAAAAACAAACAAACAAAACAAACCAAACCAAAACCTGAAAACTCTGGTGTGGGAGCAGTTCATTGAGGCCATGGAGCAAGCCTCAAAGTGACACTGGCAACCGTCAGGTGATTCAGAAAGCTGAAGCTATGCTGTCCTCACACTATATTCATTTGGGATGATGTGCTGTTGACCCGCAAGTAAAAGGAAAGTCGGGAATTAGAAAGAATACTTTGAGGATCTCCTCAAATCCACTCACACGTTGAGGAAGCAGACTCTGGGGTTGTGGGAGAGGTCCCTGAGGAAGTTAAAGAACTCCATGGTGGCAGACCCCCCCCTCATTGTGATACTGTCATGTCTGACACACCTCTATAACACTGCATGGAAGTCTGGATTGGCAGACTATGGTAGTGGTGACTGGTGGGTGTTCACACTCCTCAGCCTCCCTGGGAAGGTCTATGCCAGAGAACAGAAGAGGAGAGTCCATCTGGAGAATCCAAGCTTGAATGCAGGAAGCATTTGACCTGTGTCCTGAGGTGTCGCTTTCAGAGTATGGGCTATTGTTGTGGGCTATTCAGTCCCCATATAACTGTATCAGGAGGCTGGTTCACATTTCCGACAATAAGTCAGACTGGTTCCTGGTGGGCGTTGAACTCTGCCAGAACTCTCACTGATTTGGCTCCAATTTTTTTATGGACAAAATTTCTAGGTGCAGTCAAAGGGTAGAGGGTATTCATTTTTCAAATATCCAGATTAGATTAACAGTCACTCATGAAGTAAGAAATACAACATGAAATTATGTGAAATCCTTCCCCAAGTGGTTCCATAACTGAATATATAAGTAATTTGTACACTGAAGATTTGAACATTGTGAAACTTTTGAAAATCAATATATTTCAGTCAAGCCAAATGAAGAAAGAAGCTGCCAGACACGGATTCAACTTGATTTTATCAGTCATGGAAATTCACACTTCTTTCAGCGCAGCAGCAGAATGAGCAAATATGGAGCTTTCAGATAATCCAGCCAATTTAAACTTACTGAAGAATACCAAAAAGAAGCAGAATAGTGTGACCTCTTTTCTGTTTTATGACTTAGTTTCACTTTAAAGGAACCCTCAGATTCCCTCAACTGATCCAGGTTTTACTGTGGCCTGCCACCCAGGGAATCTTTAAATCAGGCAATATGTCAGCTCCACGAAAGGTTCGCTGCACTTGGCTTTACTATAAAGTAGGCAATGATGCAGTAAAAGGCCAAGCGATGAACTGGATGCTCTCTTGCACAGCCAGGCTTCAGACCAAGGATAAACCCCACATTTACCTTTGTCTCCTTCTGTCATGGAAAATAGAGAATGGGGGCTGCAGCAAGGTCTTAGTGGCAGGACAGGACAGTTCAATCAGGAAAGAAGCCAGTGCATTAAAGGTACTGATGGGACTTTGATTCATCTGATTCTAAAAGCAATGAATAAAACATTAGGTATTATCTTTGAATCTACTTGCTACGAAGATCTTAAAAAAAAAAAAGAAAAAACGTAGCACATTGCACCCATACCCTAGACAAAGAAACACAGAAGGTTATACTAATGAAATTACATACAAGTTACAAGGAAAGAACACATTTCGGATAATTTTTGGTAGCACTTTCAACATACATAATCCCAAAGATCCAGCAATACACGTCACCTATATAGTTTTAATGAATGAAAAAAAAAAATAGTTACCTTTTTGAAAAGGAAGTGATGACTGCTCTTTTTCCATAATTTAGATAAAATTAGATATTATCGTGTGGATTACGCTACATTCCCTAGCCTCAAATTTTTTTTATGACATTCTGCTAATTTTTGACTGTTTTTCTAAACTGTCTGAAACTACTTTTCATTTCTATTTAAGCAATGAGAAATAAAATATCTGGACTTTAAACTAAGAACTTATAAAATGATTGCTGGGCAGTCAAGTACTTTCATTCATGCCCACTGGATTGACTTGAACATAGTTCTAGGGGGCATATAATGTGAGCATATGCTTTTAATGATTTCAGATAATGCTAAATCCACAAGTAAGTAAAAATATTGTGAGATGCCTCTAGAATAAATAGCTGAATTCTCATCAGCCCTATCCTCTGTCTGATGTTACTTTTTAATGTGAAATTTTAATGACAGTGTGCCATCCAGCGTTATAGCCAATTTTAGATATGAGCAAATTATAACAGAAGACAGAACCACAATCTTCAAGATACTTCGAGATCAACAAAACTGTGTAGCTGAATAGATGTAGTTAGGGTGCTTGACCCAAGCTTCAAACTGGTCCTGAAAAACCTGTGCAAAACTCCTCATGAACACTATTGCTCATAGACCATGGCAACAATGTATGTGTCATGCATTACTGTTATATTCAAATAATTCATTGTGCATGCTATTGCTTCCCTTAGAAACAGATAT
Source organism: Tylochromis polylepis (assembly GCA_015107715.1). NCBI lineage: Eukaryota > Metazoa > Chordata > Actinopteri > Cichliformes > Cichlidae > Tylochromis > Tylochromis polylepis. Next base: position 26,378 of record VVHJ01008362.1, on the reverse strand, counting down.
TATGAAATTGGTGACCCCTTGACCGTCATGCATGTGTCACCTTTGGGTCAAATCTAGTCTACTTTTATATATTCAGCTATCTGAACAATGCAAAGTAACTGCTAACTGGGTAGATTATAAGGTCTTGGCAGAGGTCTAAACTAAGCTGACTGCTGTCTTGCTTGACCTTTAAATCTTCCTATACAGCCTGCTCCTTCCTTATCCCCAGATTTACACATCCATCCCATTATATTTCCTCACACAATGAGTCTTGAGAAAAGTAGCTCGGATCTCCAAAACTGAATCACCACTGTCTCCAATCTGCAGAGATTTGGCTGAATTCCAAGATCTGTATAAACAAATCACCATATGTGACTCTTACTTCCTGAAAGGAATTACACCTGCAGGCACAAATCAAAGAAATGTTGATTTTTTCCCCCCTCTATTGAGCAGCATGAGACATCATATTTGGAAACTATTTGTAGGCAGACTTCATGTGATTTAGCAAGAGCCAGATATTTTCCCATATCTCATTACTATATTTCAGTGGTAAATGTTTAGAGTAGAAACAGAGGAAAAACACAAAGCGTGAAGAATAAGAAGAAAGTTTAATCAACGGGTTTTGTCTTCTCTCTTCTTAGATTTACTCTTAAATGTGCCTCCCTAATGAGGCCTCACAGCGGGGCCCTTTCACTTTACTTTCTTATGAGTGAGGATTCACAGTATATCAGATTAGCTGGCGTTTTTCAAGAAGTTCCCCTTTAATAGTACACCATCTGCCAGCACACAGGCAGGGTTTAGTTCTGAAGAGGGTATACTTTATACACTAAACTTGTTTTTGAATTCTGAATTGAGCAACACTTGTTCGAATATCTTAACAACATTAATTTGACCATTTGACCAAAGTATGGGAGAGACCGGCAAACCAAGTGACATTAATTTACAGCTAATAGGAAGGATAACAATCTGACAAATAAATTATGATGCAAGAAAAAAATAGCAAAACCGTTTTATGCCATGTAAAGGTAAAAAAGATGAACATACTGTGTATTTTGGTTTCCCTTAGAGTGCAGGGTCGAGAAGATGATTTTAGTGGACAAAAGACATCTTCTTTGATAATTAGTGGACTGATGCAACACAATGCTTTCTGTTGACTCTTGCTACAAAGCGCTTTCTTCAATCCTTCTGTTCACATTCTTCCCTAATTCTCATTCTCTGCCATTCCTGTCACTGCCGGGGGACCAATAGGCTGAAAATCCAAACATCATAGACACCTTGAATAACAAATTCAAATTAGCTTGCAGAATCAGATGTCCCAAGAGTAATATTTTTACATTTAAATACCAAAACAAACAGTGTGACCTGTAACGAAGACTCAACAGCTTATAAATGATTTATATAGACAATTTTTCATTACATCAGATTTATATCACATAAGCCTTTAAACTACTACTACTATACTACTGTAGTAATAACCAAATGTCTTCTTCAATTTAGTAGCATCTGCTAATTGTCCTAAAAGAAAATTCAGAAAACATACATATTCCCATGATAAATCTATCCAAAAACTGTGTGATTTAAGATTTTTTTGTTAAGTGAAAAAACATGAAAGTGCATGTGAAAATCGCTTACTGTATGATATTACAGTTTACCTCTTACTGTAGCAGCTGCATCTGTTGGAGGACCCTTCTTTGCAGTTCTTCTCTGGCAATTTCAGGATGAGTGTTAGACTGTGACCTGCCTCAAAAGCAAAGTCACAGGGATCGCTCAGTTCTAAATCACAAAGCGATTACCTGAACAACAATGCTGCAAAGACCATTTAATACTTGACTCCGTAAGTTTTACAAAGTGGAAGGACAGTAAGGAATGCATGAAGCAGCGGTATGAAGATATTGGCTGGCTGTTTTTTGAAAGGCTGTTTTTGACACAGCAGAGTCACTCTCCTTGTGTATATGATGCAAGTTTCAGGGAAAGCTGAATCAGAAGGGGACAAGCTTTACATGTGGCTTGCTAGTTTCAAATTATCAAATCTGTTTTGAAATTTAAATTCCAAAAATATTGTTTTCGGAACAAGGTTGCGTCGCTTTCGGTTTGACATTTTAGTTGGTGTGCGGCTAACCCAATCAAAACAAGTGTAGTGCGACTCCTTTAGTCACACCACAGGCAGGTAGGCTAGTTTAAAGACACGTTAGAAAAACGTACTTACAGTAGTATTTTTATGTCTGTTTCTGTGGCCAAGTCATTAAAAATATACAAATGCTACAGTAATAGCAGCCTATTTTTAACATACAAAATGTAACTACAAGTAGTGTCATCAAAAACAGTAAAAATATTGCTTTGTTAATTTCAAACAATATGCATTAGACCCAATACCATTGAATATACTGTAGATTACTAAAAAGCACAGTATATCCTGCACACATCCACATGCATGCGCACACACACTGACATTAACCTAGGGGGAGTTCATGTTTTAATTGCTGACACTATAGCTTCTGGCTCTCTGAACCAAATGGGTCCCCTTGCTGGATACATAATCCATTATCATAAATCAGATGCGTCAACACAGTCAGGTGCTGCATGAATAATTAAAGGTCGGTACATTAGCACTTGTGTGGAGGCATGTGTTTGAGCCGACATCATTGAACAGGCTAAAAGCACCACAAAACCCCTCCATCGACATTAAACAGCTTAATGCTTAGCACTACAGACAAAAATGATGTACAAGTTAGAAAGAGGAGACCACTCTCACCATCCTCCCCTTTTGAATGTAACCAAAACAGAGAGGTCTGAAAGAAGAGTATCTATGGGATAGACACTGCTCGGAGCAGTGTTCGTCCTCTGTTCTGCTGTGTGGTCGTATCTCTTGTGGTTGAGCCAGTACCCTTGTCTGAACCTGCGCGGGTGAGCCAGGTTACTCTGACTCTGTAATAGAGTCCACAGAGCCAGAGGCAGAGCGAGCAAAAGGTTGGTTCAGGCAAGAAGGCTTTAGGACTATAGATCTCCATACTAACATTAATTACACTTGAGGCAAATTCATTTGGATTTCTGCCCTGTAAGATAAGCTTTTACTGCAGACAAGGCAAGAGAGAAGCTCGAGAGGAAGGAAAGATACTCTTGATGGTGTCCTATTTGGCTCTGCAGTGTGTCTTTTATCATACAAAGTTCTGTGGCCTCTAATGCCACGCATGTGAAATTTAATCTACCCATATCTTACGTGACACATGGACAAGACTCCTTAAAATGCAAAACTGTGCGATAGCTCAGCGAGATTCTATACGATTTGAGTTTTAGTTTGAATATGTGAACGAACGGCCTGTTATCCTGATGGAAGCAGCCATCAGAAGATGAGCGCACTGTAACCATAAAGTGACGGACACGGTCAGCAACAATACTCAAGCAGACAGAGGAAATGATGGGATGGATGCCAAATGAGACTTAACAGACCACACGAAAATGTTCAAATCTTTTTGTTGTCCAGTTTTGGTTTTTCTGTCTTCAGCTGGCAGGACTAGCACCTGATGTTGTAGTCCATCTGCTTCAAGGTTCGATCTTTTGTGTTGTTTCTGTACTCAGAGATGGTTTTCTGGATACCTTGGTTGTAGCTAGTGGTTATTTGAGTTATTTCACGGACACACACGCGTGCGCGCACACGCACACGCACACGCACACACACACACACACACACACACACACACACATATATATGAACAGACATTATTTTCTGAAAGTCAGAAATTCCTGAAACAATGATTTAAAAAATATACATCACATTTATTTGTACTGACACCAGGAGTCCGTACAGAGTTATCTTTGTCTATTAATGTGTTAGGGCACAGTATGTACCCAAACCACTGTTTCCTACTTCCATACATCCAACAGTTAACAAACTGTATCACCAAGCATTGCTTAATTGCTACCAAAAAACAGAGTTTGACATAGCTGACACACACCACTGTTTTTCTCTAAAGGTAACACAATGTACAAAAAGCAAGTCTGGAAATAGTAAGATTCTTGGTTCCATAAAAAAACTTTTTTCTCCTCAATGTGTGAATAAGAAAACAATGCACTTATCTCTACTGAGCCTCTGCTGCATTGCTTGTTAGGCAGCCAAGGGGTAAATTGATGCAGATAAGTAATGAAAAGAAACAGGTCGGCTGATCCCTGTATTACTACCACAGCAGCTTTCAAAGAACTGTTCATGCTCTGTAGAGCCCCGGAGCTGTAGGAGCCGTCTGGAAGTGGTTAGATGCCAGTCATTGAGAGGAGCACATAATGTTAAATTAAGTGATTAAACAAATCTTTCCACATAATGTACACTACAGTACAGCACTATTGTGATGTTGGAAAGAATGGCACAACTCAAATGTCCAGGGCCTCAAAGAAAACTGAACTGAAAAGGAGGGACTCTGAAGAGCTGCATGTGAACTGGCAGAATCAAACCCCTTCAGCACACCTCAGGCCCTTTGAGATGGGTAAGGCCAAAGCAAGCAGGCAGTCAGAGAGAAAAAGGGAGCAGAAGACTGGTGGCTCCCTTCATGAAAGTGAGGACACCACTGTGGCCTCACCAGGAAGCTGAAGGCACCAGAAGAACCAGGAGGACTGCAGTCCATGTTAGGCTCTGTGGCAGGCAGTGCACTGAGCACTGGTTGCTTTTTGCTCGGACACCTAAGGAAAGCAAGTGGATTAGAGGAGAGTCAATACGAATAAAAACAAAGATGAATTCCTTTTTTAATGCTAAATTATGTATTCAATATAGTGGTCTATATATTGGGAGTGTGTAGCTGTGTGGAAATAATCTTTTTCCTGAAGGATGGAAAATGAGTGGTGGAATATTGAGACAAAGAGGAAAACTGCCTTTAAAACCTGGCTGGTCACACATAACACTGGAAAGTTTCGGTTCGTTCTGTTGCTTAGAAGTTAATTGGCTGTGCAGGAGTAGGAAGGTTTGTGTGGGCGAGGTAATTAAAACAGTATTAGCCAAAGAAAACTTGGCCCACTGAACAGCTGTGGTGACTAAATTAAGGGCAGGACATAAGATTGCTACAAAGAGAAAACAGCTTGTGCATAGAAATTGGATTTCAGAGGTCATGTAATGTGAGTGAGAAGAGAGGCAACTAACCAGCTTCCAGCTTACCAGAGGAAGTGACAAGTCGAACTTGGGAGCTGACGGCTCCCTCTCCCCCTTCGCTGAGTGCCCGCACCTCAATGACATAAGTGCCTCCCTCTGGCAGTGAGAGCATGGTTGAAGGGTTAATGGTTCTTGTCACCTGGTTGTGGCCTCTGCCCTCCTGTTTCAGTAACACCTGCAGTACATATGCACATTGTAGCTTTACTTCACTTTTTTCTCATATATCACACTAAACGTGCATTCAGACCCCTTTAAAAGAAAGAATGGTCAAATAAGCTAGCTTAAGAAAAGCAAGTGTATTTGTAGATATATTCTTATTTGTTACAAAACTAGGTCAGTAGAAATGCTGCAAGCCAATTTTTATTACAAGGCAGCAGTTTGAATGTAAACCCTGCTGATTGTAATGGTTAATTCATTACACACAGAGAACCCTTATAATACATATTGCATTTATTTAGCTGAGGATCATAGGTCATTTTTCGATCTTTTCAAAAGGTTCTAGATATTATTTTGCTAAGATACAGTAGGGGAAGTAATTATTTGTTCCCAATAATTATTCAACTTTTATGTAATGTGTTTTTCCTGTTTTTGTTGATATCCTGTCTCTCTCCGTTAAAATGAAACTACCATAAACATTAAAGACTGTTCATTTCTTGGTAAGTTAACAAACATACAAATTCAGCAGGGGATCAAATAATTATTTGCCACAGTGTATAAACCAAAAACACTGCTATTCATGTGGAGACAAGGAGAGTTTGGGATCAGTCTTTAGCAAAATCATGGATAGAATACTTTGAATGGGAACTTCTCCTCCCTGCATTAACAATTACAGTTCAGTTACAATGTAACTGAACAATATAAGGATGGCTCATTACCATGTACCCGATGACATCAGATTCATTGTCTTTTGCCTTCACTGGGTCCCAGCTTAAGGACACGTTGTTGCCCTCTTGAAGCCAGTGAAGGTTGGCTGGTGGCTGTGCAGGAGCTATGGATATAACGCAACACCCCAAGTGCAAATTCAAAAAAAGACTTTAAAAGAGAGCTTCAACCAACTAGGTCAATTACTACACTTTTTCCAGGCAAGCAAACTTAACAAGTAGCCTGTATTCCATATATAGCATTATGAGATTAGTGTCAGTGCTGTACTCACGGGGTTTCCTGGTCTTGGCTGTGACAGTAGTACTGGCAGGACCTTGGCCAATGCTGTTGAAGCCTTTTACTGTAATGGCATACACACTGTTCCCCTCTAATCCCGTCAAGACCATCGATGTCTCGTTTTTTACAGTTTGTTGTTTTTTTCCTGACTCCTCCAGCTCCATGTCCTTCCAGTAGCTGACCTGTTAATAGAAATTAAGGACAGAAAAATCACCTTTACTCATGCAAGAAGCTGAACGTTTTACAAAATGTCACACAAACACAAATGTGCAAGGAAACAATCAGAGACACAATTTATACAAACCTCATATCCTCTTGGTTTTCCAGGACCAGGTGTGGGCGATTTCCAAGTCACTCTAATTTCTGAGGAAGAAATGCCGTAAGCTTTCACATCAGACGGTGCTTCCCTTGGCTCTGTAAAACAAGTCAAAACAGTGAATATCTAATGCAGAAAACTACTCCCCCTCTGCCTTTAAAATTCATACAACCATGAATAGTAACTTACCTCCCTCAGCAGAGTGGATGATGACAACTTTGCTAAATGGCCCATCTCCCTTATTGTTGTACACACCAACCTTCACTTCAAAGGGGGTAAGAGGAGGGAAGGTCTCGTCCCTGTATTTGTACATCGTAGAGTCTGCAGACGTCACCATCTTCTCCTTCCACCCTCGTGTCCCGTTGGCACGAAATGCAACAATATACCCAAAACCCTCACCATTTTGGAACTCCTCAGATACAGGCTGAAAACATAGAAAGAGGAGAATCAGTCACCATAGGGTGTATTTCACTCGGATAAGAATACAAAACCAGCTCAGCAGCACTTAAACTCTTTGACTGAAAGTGCATCGTTTGCACAATTTCCAATCTGGACAGCTTCATCAGTGAAAGCAAGGATCTCACTGAATGAAAAAAGGAGTTTTTCCTCTGCGGTAATCCCGTTTAACCAGCTTTCAATTTCCTAGCCATTTACCGCAACTGTCTGCCAGTATTAATAAAGATGCAGTCAGTCTTGAGCAATGGAAACAAATCATATCTGGCTCAGTTGTGCCCATTATGTAGCTATTTATCTTTCCATGTCTGACAGGAGGATTTTGGGTACACCGGTTTTGTGTGCTGGCTCCAGTTATTATCTGTGGTTTTCCTGTAGTGGTTAAACTGGGGACTGTCTTCCACAGCTGCTCTGTGCTTAATCAAATCAAGTGCCAATTTATTAAGTGAGCTAGAATCTAATTAAAATATGAGCTGCAGGGATTAAATCTTTGGCTAAATTTAATAAATGACAAACACCTGTACACCTGTTTTTGGCAAAGAGTACGCTGCATTTGTGGTAATGTGTTGATTTGCATAAGCTTCAGAGTAATACAGTCCCCTGAAGGCATCACCCACATTAGCTATCTAGTCTGTAGAGGGATTGTGCGGGAATAGAGATGCAGTTCACATTTCATTCAACAATGACCAATCACCGTGACTGCCTAATTACAGGGATGATCAGTGAAAATGAATTAGCTTCCATCAAAATCATTCTCACGGCTGGCGAGGATTCGAAAGAGATGCCAAGGAACACAGGTCTTTACAAAACAGCGTGAACAAATTAGCTAGTTAAGTTCAGAAAGACTTTGGGATGTGAGATAGTCACAGATAAGTGTGGACACAGTTTGAAAGGCCTGATTCAACTGAGGTAAGTCTTAAAGCTCAGTGATGGGGACTATGGAGGCATCACTAATGGTCCTCCCTTTGGCTACAAGTGTAAAAGCGGTCTCTCACAGCCGCCTCTAATAAAATGGCTGAATGAAGCGGCGGAGACGGTTTAGTCATTCGTCCTGCTTAATAACACTGCCCACCATGGCTGTCCAGGCTCTGACAACTTTCCGCAAATGATTGGAAAGGCGGAACTGCCATGCGCTCACATGCCCTGACTGCCAAAAAGGGCTAACATTCTTGCTCCGTCTCCTCTAATATCCATCTCCATTGATCACTGACAGAGTCTTGATTTATTTCCAAAAGCATTTAGCAGAAGCAAGAATAAATAGGGTAGAGCTAAAACTACTTAAAATGCCAAGAACCAGAAGGAGGCTACTGTATCAAAGTGAAGTGTCTCAGCATTGTGCTGTGATTCTCTTGAAAACTGACACACTTCCTGATGGGTGACCAATTCTTGTACCTCAAAATTGGCAGTGAGAAAATATAATTCTTGAAGAAGCATTTTAATTTTTCACTGTTGTAGGCTCGGTACTTCACAAGTGACTTGATCTGACTGAAAAAATTGTCTGAATGAAAACAAATGAGGTGACTTGAATAATGTTCGCTCTCACTTTTATGCTGAGCCACTCGTGGAAGAAACAAATTCTTCAGATCATGGATGTGCGTGAGTGAAAAGTCGCAGCTATAAACCTTATGAAGAGAATTGTGAGCAAGAAATTGCTGTTTATAATTATTTAAATTCACGCATGGCTCATAAGGGCTCTTTATTAGGCATTTGTGTCGTACCAAGCATCAATCGTCATTTTATGAGCTTTAAGCGTCCCTCAGCATGGGGTGCTATGTTATTTGTAAGACGGATGTCACTGTGCTATACTAGCCAAGCTAATGACACTCTTGAGTTATAAATAGGAAATGGTCTACCACCAAACAGCATCCCATCTGGAATGGACATTATCCCCCATAATGTGCCATGGAGGTGCACGTCTCCTGATGTGAAGGTTATCTTCCCAGTGGCAGTTGGGCTCCCATACTTAATAACTACAAGAATAACTGTCAGTTGCCTCTACATCTGTTCGCTGGTCCCCTGTTAATGTATCCTTCAACTGATCTCAATTGCAAATTCTCAGCTCTGCTCATAGTAATTCTCTAGCTGCATTGCCCTGAATCTGGCTGAGAGCCAGGCTGTCCACTTGGAAATGGTTCATACTAATATCCCGCTTACTTGTTGTGAAACTTATTATATTTTCTACAACTATTGTAGCGTGAGATTACAAACAGATTTTCATAAACACCTCCGGTTTTAGAGAGAATGACGCTAAGAGTCAAGGTTAATCATTACTGCGCCTCTCTGGTGGGACCAAATTTTAAATTCAGAACATCTTAATCACTTGCCAGGCTGATGTAGCTCTGTGTAGTAAACGGCCCAGCTGGCCTTCTTTGAACCGTGTCAGCAATTTTTGCAATTATCACCAAGTTGTGCCCTCTAATTTTAAGATCCTGGATGTTTAAGCACATTTCAATAGACTAAATTAGAACCCTGTTTAAAATGCAATGAGCTATGATCTTGAGCTACTGCTTGGCCATTGTCAATAATAAGCTTGTAGTTTTTGGCTTCCTGGTAATATCGCCACGGCTCCCAACACATCATCTATACATCTTGGAATGCAGAGTCATTTACAACCACAACCTGCACATGTGCTGGAAATGACTGTAGACAGATGTTCAGTCTGTTATTTCGTGTAGGTTCTGCCTTTGTACAACAGCTAGTTCAGCGGTTGGTCCTGAGGAAAACTGTTCTGTCCCAGTGGACCGGTGAGTTTCCATATTTTGAGTATAAATTCAATGAAAGTCAGAGAAAATCATCCAGTGAATATCACAGCAGATGGGTATCCCATGTCTCTGTGTCTGAAATGGAAAAAGGTCACTTTGCCCTAATGATGAATGCTCACCTGAGCCCCTCACAACTCACATGACATCCTATGTGATATACCCCCCTAGGAAAGGCAAGGGAGATAATGTGCATCTCCCTTGCCTTTCCTAACAAAAGGGTCAGTGCTGCCTTGGAGTTCAGTGCATCACCACCTGGGTTATTTTATCTTTGTTTCTACAGCTGTGGAGCTTTCCAGTATGTGGTGCAGACCATTGTGTTTGTTGGAAATGACAGCTGCAGTAAGTTACAGTAACAAAGAAGTAGAGAAATTCTTTTCAATCAGCAACACACCGAGGGCCCTAGTTTCAAGAACTTTTAAGTTCAGGGTGTGAAAAGTGCACTTTGGTCTCCTTTTGACCAGCTGTACCTGACACAGCTGGGGAGAGCCAGTTTGATGAGAAAGAATTCTGTAGTGTTACAGCTTGTGTTATGGCCAGTATACTTAAATGTGGTTTACCTCTTTGTTTCTGGTGCTCAATAAAAAAAAGAAATTAAAAAAAAAAGAAAAAAAAAGATCATCTTACAGTCATGTCTTCTGTATGCGACAGTGCACAATTTTATTTGTTTGCAATCAGTGAACATCTGCTGTTCATTCCCACTGTAGTGCCACATGCAGAATGAAAGTAGAAACCAAAGTGTATTCTGATAAAAAGAAAAAAAAAAGAAGATAAATTAGGGTTATCAGAATTCAGATTCTTGTTTCTGGGAAAATTCTAACATTTTTTCCAAAACAGTCTATATGCTTGATTGCAGTGATATGTACACCTGGACTTTTAATAAGAATTGCACACCTCCAGGTGTTACTGTGGTCAGACATGTTTAAAAGAAGATGGAGTGTGCAGCTGTTTTCCCTGGTTGCCAATGGCGTTGTCAATGGAGACACGAGGAAGGAACTGACGTGAACAGTTTGTTTTGAGGAAATTATCAGTGGAGAAATCATTTTTAACCGATCTACATTTTTTCAAGAGAGTTCATGTGCGAACAACAATCTGTCAGGAACACGGCTGGTGATTTACAATAGAATCATTAATCAAAATGAAAAGGTTGGTGCACATATAAACATAGGTTTGGGTATTTTGCAACAGTCTGGTGTTTGATTAATAACTTTTGGAGTGAATGTCTGTATTTGTGGCCTGACATTGTGAAACACTGCTTGTTAGAAACTGTATAACGTGTGCCGAAAGAAGGTGTAGTGGGCCAATAAAAACAACAATGCCATGACAAGAAACTGTATATGTTATTTTTGTGATGTGCTGAAAGTGGACAGATGAACAACAAATGAATAATTCAGGTTTCACGGTTGTGGGAAGCTTTGGATTTTACAAAAGGGAACCATAAAAACTTATGTGAACTCGACCCTTGCGCTCTAGGAAGGTAAGCCTTGATTGTGGGCAAGACACACTCATTTTTTACATCGTTCTTGGCAGTTGGCCACTGTATCCACTCTGCCACACTCATTATTGAGTTGTCTCCTTTCACTCTGATGTACATGAAGTCACAAACAGCTACAACTGAGGAAGTAACCTCAGTGCTTTTTCAAGTTCATCCTCTGACCTATGCCTACATGTAAAATGAGTCACCCATCATTTTGTTAATATTTTGCTTCCAAGAAGCCAGAGTTAAAGTTAAGTGGTTTTGAGCAATAGTTCTCCAGGCTTTCTGAAGGACTTTCAAAGTTTTTCTTTGGACACCGACTACTTTTTCACTCATTTTGGGCCCAGTCCTTGTATCTTATCATTTTAAGAAGAATGCTTTACTTTTTGGGTTAAGCCACTTAATACTGCCCGATGTTGTGTTATATGTGTATATAACCTTATATATTCAAGCTTAGAAAAGTCACCTGACTCAAAGGATGAATCAGTTCTGTGTCTACACTCCATCTATGTTAGCACATTTCCAATTTTTCCTAGGAAAATATAAATAAATGAGAGGTGACGCTACACTTTTGCACAGTGCTGTATCCCAAACTTGGTTTTTACAACAGGAAATGTAAAACCTTGTATTAGCAGGATAGTGTAATCACAGGTTCTATTAATTTGTTCTATACAAGAGTCACAACTTCTTTAAGCTCTCATTTTATTTTTTCGAGCTGCTGAAATTTTTATCTATGTGTTAATTAGATCTCACGCTGATGGTTCTGGGAATAGCATGACAATCAAATGCAAGTCCCTAAAAACGCACTGAGCGTTACTGCAGCTAGTCATCGCATCTCACCTCAAGTGAATGCAACTGACTGGAAACTAATGCAATCATCTGTGTATCGTGAAACCATCAGACCATTTCCTTCAAACTTAGAACCACAAGGACTACCGTCATCCATCAACCATGCTTTATCCTCCTTAATAATGCCTGACAAGTATTCCCAGGAAGTGAAGTTTTTTAGGATGAACAGCACATGCAGCACATGATTATTAAATGATATACTTTTTTTTTTCTTTTTACTAGTCACTGTTAAACAGTGAATAATGTCAGAAATGCAGTTTTAGTACTGATGTTTACAATAAACCTTCTTGCAGTGGGCTCATTTTTACTCTCGGATTACATTACTGATTCTCATCCTGCTGTTTCAGACGCGTCTAGGCGATGATAAATTTCCTTACACAGAGTCCCATTATCACATTTTTAATCCTGGTGAGTAATACTTCCTCAAGTTAAATGATGAATATTTACAGGCTATAGATGTCTTCTTATGTTTACTCATGTAAATGATCCTAAAAATAATCATCATAATGTGCCTTTATGCATGTGGGTTTCCACTACCAGAGGCACTGCTTTGTTCTACAGGGTCACAAGAGAGAACGAGAGGCACTATTTTATAAATCCAGAGAATAAAAGTAAACTCGGAGATAAGATAATAAAAATGGTATTAATATTTCTAATCCTTTTGGGGTTACATTTATTATCAGGGTAACTTTGACCTGCACTGATTATTGCAGTCACTATTCCTTCTTCTTCTTCTATCTTCAATCTGGCCTCAAGACATTGACAAGCCTTTTATAAGATTTTGTAAAAAAACAAGAGTATGTTTATAAATTTAGCATCTTGAATTTCAAAGAAAAACCCTTCTATACGTTATTTATATGCTATATTTGCTTATCATTATACTCTCTCAGAGGAATTCCAGTGTTTGGATCTTGTGCTCCTGACATTTCTAGATAAAACAAAACATCAGAGCATTATTTTTAATTTAAGGGATGCTAAACGAAATTTGCCTTTAACTCATTTAATTCAACAATTTTTTTTGCACATTGTCAAGCTTGAGTGAACTGGACAGAAAACCTACCTCCCATGAGATGACCAGTTCATGTCTGCGGCCATTTCCTCCACTAACGTTTGATGGTGCCACTGACGGGACTGTGTAAAACAGAGAGGTTAACACTGATATAACGCTACAAAATCTTTCTTCTTTTTTTTTTAAAACTATAGTCAAAGCATCAGAAAACAGCAAAAACCACCTTATTTGGTGGCTGCGTTTTCACTCAAACATCTGTCAATCAAAGTGAGAGCTATTGTAGGTTTCCAGTGCTGTGGTTTGAACTGGAACCTATTTGTTGACATTTAGATCACGTATGGTAACTTTGGGATGGCTTACTACAACTGGGTGTAGATATAGCAATTAGTCTGTTAATTATGCTGAAGAGATGGGACAGATTAAATAAGCCACTTTGAAATGACCACTGACCTTTATAATTATTGCATTTTGTAGACGGAAAATGAGCAGTTAGTGAAGCAGCACAGTGAGGATTTGCTCACCGTAAATGCTATATTTTGCTGTGTTGGTGCCTCAGGGCTTTAAAAGCCTGGCTGCTTTTACAGAAACACTAGACTTGTTGAAATTCACATAAGCAGCTTACTTTCAACGTCCTCCCCAATTAAAATAGAGTACAGAAACAGTGGGAATACAACATGATTCTGAAGTGGCATATGGGGCCAACAGCTAAGCTCTCTAACAGCAATAAGTTATCAACTGGATTTTGAATTGACTATAATAAATATAATTGTGCTCTTACAGCTGATGTCTGTCAAAATCTGTATTACCTGCTTCTTTAGTTCTAACTCCTCTCGAAGGTGCACTAGGATCTCCGGTCCCAATTGCATTGGTGGCCACCACTCTAAATTCATATTCCACCCAGGGGTTGAGCTCCACAGCCATGGCTGACTCCATGTCTCCTGTCACTGGCTCTGGGTCTGCACACAAGAGTATTTCCTGTGTGTTTATTTATTCAGAACAAGCACCACGTTACAGCTATAGCACATCAGTTTTCCTTATGTACAGTATATAATAGGTAAGTACCCTAAGTGCCAGCTTAGCGCTTTAAAGGTGGCAGAAAGCACATTGAATAAATCAGTAAGGTATCATATACCTTTTACAAAATCCTCTCCAAAAATAGTATAGCTTGCAATAAACAGAAATAAAATGCAACCAGGAGAACCAGAGTTTTTTTTTTGTTTTGTTTTTTATGGCCAAACAATCAAAGGTTTTGACTTCAATCATGCAACTAAGCAGGTGTTTCACTGTGAAAAGCCACTGAAACAGGCAAGAAGTGGCAAAGATCTGGAAGAGCAACACAGCCTGGATTGTGGCCTACAGACATTCGTTTTCAGCAGACGAAGCCTGATGACAAAGTGGACATATGACAACATACTGTGCATAACATGTCTTAAAACTTAATTTTCCCTAATCCCGTCAAACTGTATGACGACATGAAAGAAGGTCACAATTTATGCCTGTGTGCAAAATCTGAGTGTTAAGATGTTAACCTGCCTTTCGGTTGAAAGCTAGTGTGAACAGAACCAACAAAAGAAAATACACCATTGTCTTTGCTCTTATGGACTGTACAACTTATTTATCATCCTCACAGATTCACTGTGATTTTCAGACCAGGTGGTGACGTTACACAATTTGCTTTAAAGGTGATACACGGCATTTTGATACATGATCAACATCTTAAAACGTTACACAGAATGAAAGTGATTTCAATCAGTTTTTGCAGTTTCAGCAGAACAAACCAACGCAATTAAATTACATCCTCAGACTAGAGGAAAAAAAAAAAATCGGATTTTATGAATGTATTTAGAATAGAATTACAAGGAGATAATGCAACTAATCTAGTTTCTTCAGCACTGACATAATCAAGCTTTGTCAATATTGATCCTGCAATAACAAACAAACATTGACTGAAAGCATATCCATGTCACAAATGAACCAAAGGTCTCTAAAGCAGTGGCGCTTACATGCTTATCATTCACAGCGGCTCACAATGAGATCACTCTGTCAAGCAGGCTGCTCTCCAAACATGAGCTGATAACTCTGTTTGTAAGGAGTAGGAGCTAAAAACCCAATCCCCTTCATGCTAATCTTAACAAGTTCAACACTGACAATATATCAGAGAGACCTAATTGTGCTTTATCAAATTAAATGTAGTTGAACAGACATGATGTGAGAGGAGGGTATACAAAGTATGATTTATATATCTGTGGGGATGAATCATTATCACACCTTAAACTCTGCTATAATTATCACACGCCATATTAAGATGGATTACACACGATGCTTAGCAAGCCTTCATCCTTTAATGCTAAGTGATAGTAATTGATGGCTATTCCATCTGGTTACAGAAGAAAAGAATTCCTTTCTAAGCAGTGAAAGTGCTTTTTTACTAAATGAACATAGATCGGTCTTATAATTCAAGCCCAAAAGGTTAATTTCCTACTTACTGCTGATATGACACTGACTAAAATTCACACCAGTGACATTTGATATGTGCTGAAATTACTTTCTGCTAAGCACCTCTGAACAATAGCTGAATTCAACTAGAAAATTACAGAAAACTGTGTTTCATGTTCTTTATTAAGACCAACTAGCTGTCGCACTACAGCACCAGCCTCAAAGACCAAAGCAAACGGGCACGTCAGCCACACCTCCTCCTTTGCTTAGTGTCTGCAGCAAGATGAAGTGACTCTTGCTGAACACACACAAGGTAAGGAGCAAAATTAAGTTACCCTTTTGAGAACAGTGGTATGAGTGCATGAGGGAAGGAAGAGGATAATATTATGTTGCATTAGTTAAAAGTCTTCTTATTTATACCTGTACTACTAATGTTAGCAACATATTTTACTTGGTAAGAGATGGGTTTTTTATGCGATAAGTGACTCAAATCCCGACTATGCTACTATGTTAGTGTTGTCAGTATTTGAGTCATGTCAAATATGACAGTGCAGTTATGTCAGAAACTGCTGTTTCTCGGTCAGCTTCAAAAATGAGTCAGTTCCAACAGACTCTCGTTTTAACTTTACTGAAAAAATAAGCATGTTTACAACTTGACATAAATGATCCCCATAGTTAATTTGAGCCTAAGACAACTTTACAGACAGTGACTTTTTACATATCTTCTTGTGCTTTGTTTAATTGTACTATTATACTCGACAAGAGCATTTTTAGAGCCTTAAATTTGAATATTTAATATTACAGTTAGCCAAAAATGCACTTGCTAACCAGGTTATCTAGAAACAAAATACAGGTTTCTGGCACAAATTCACCAACTTCCAAGGCGCAAGGAGAAAAGCATTAAGTCTGAAGAGATAAAACTTGAACATCACTTTTAATATATAGAACAGCATTCTGAAGTCTACAAGCCAAAATGCATCAATCAAATAATACAGTTGCTAGATGTCCTATAAGTGTTTCTGGAGCTTTAATCTCTGCTAATTCTTGTCCAAATAATGACACACCAAACTATTCAAGTCAGTGCAGTTAATGGACTGATTAAGAGGTAATGTCATACACTGTACAGACAGCAAGCAGTCGTACACAGTTGTAAAGGTAAGTTCATCCGCATATTCATGACTCACATGGACAAGCAGATAAGCTAGAACTATAATATAGACGAGAGAAACTCAGACTGCACTGGACACAGAGGACGAGTGACTTCATTCTCTGTTAGGCATATCCTTCATCAAACATTTGAATGAATGAAACAGTGAATATGATCAACTTGCTTCTAGAGTACTGTTAAAAATCTCATATGTAGAAACCACTGTTTACACGGGCATCGCAGAGCAGTGTTTTCATAGTTTGCTCTATAGCAACAGTTTAAGATGAGGCAAAAACTTGATTCGTTTCTCTTGAAAACAATAACCTTTATCTAGTTGGCTTGATTCTCCATCTTGGTATAGAACTTTGGGCAGGATTACGACCTTTGTATATATCCTCACATTAACCTCCCAGATCTACAGGCTGCAATTTGCTCCTTATTGATTACCTGTTTTGACAGTTTGCCAACCTAATGAAAATGGGCTTCGGGCCTGTATATTATAAGTGCTGATAGGGCTGTGGTTGTCGACGCCACGTGTCCATGACAGAGTGGCTGTGGTGTCTGTGATCTCCTCTACTATCACCACTCCAGGTGGTCCGGGGGGGCCTGGTGGAAGAAAAAGGAGACACAGATTAAACATGTTTGAAAGTCTGAAAGAAAAATGCTTCTAAAATGGCCACGCAAGAAAGAAAAAAAAATCAATCATCAATCTTTGTTGCTGTTTGAATCGATTCTAAGCTGCCCCATTGTGATGTTTTCATTATGGGCTGTTACAATTAGATACACTAATGGATGCAACTGCGGAAGCATTAGGAGGGAAATGCAGCTGTGCTCGTATGGTGACAAAACCAGCTCCCTGTTGTAATCTTTACACAAACAGACACCAGAGAAGAACACAACATACTAAACTGACTAAAGTGAAGCAGGATGCAGGTTGACACAGATTAATTGCCGAGGATTTCATGCTGATTAAGGGATAGTGAAGCTTCCTTTTTGGGATTTTTGGAGGGAATTTGCCAGTTCTGCTCAGCATGACAGGGTGGTAGGCCTTCCTCTGTTTTAATACAGCTGAACATATGTTTACCTAAGTCTTCAGAGGTAAATGTATACTGCAACTAAAGCAAACATCTAAGGACTCTAGAGGGAACAGCTGTAAATGAAAAAGCAGGCAGGTGGTGCACTCAGTGAAAATCAATCTACTGTGTCCCCCAAAAGTGCCCATGAGAACGCTACACTGCAAGGGCCATCTTTTTTGCACTTTGGGATCCAAAGAATTACTGTCATAGGAGTCTATCTGGAATGTTTTGCCAGTGTTTTGGCAGTGAATGAGTTGATTCCTATTAGCTACAGCTAGTTAGCAGCTTAAGCCTTGACAGGTGGGAGACAACTTACTGTTTATTTGATGTCTTTTCGTATTGATAGTATACGGTATTTAAATGTTGTATCTGTTACAAAAAAATAATTATGGGCAATTTATGAAAGTCGCGGATGATGCAGATGCTTACAATAACAATTTGAATTATAGATGTGTTGTATCTCGGAAACAAAGGTATTTTCATTATATATATTTAAAAAAACTGAAGTCTGCATGCAAATAACTGCATCAACCCAAAAGATGCGTGACAGATACATGCTGGCATTGCCAGTGATAAATACCATCCTTTCTGCAGATGTGCAGTTGACAAGACAAATATCCACCTATAATAATGTCCAGGGGATGCATTAGTGCTCCTCTACCATGTTTTATATTTTTTGTTATTAACTAATGCATTTCTTTTTGTTTTATCAGCTGTAATGAAAACATATTAAACTGTGGCTCATAACTAGGGGTGCATATTAAATCACATATTTTACATACTCCGCTAATAATAGCACAGGTAATAATTCATTTCCGGGGAGCTGTGTTACAAATCACACCCCCCCTTTTTCATCCCAAGTTACCTGTCTGATTGTTCACAATAGGTTTTCTAATAAAAATGAAAAATGCACAATGTCAAATTCACACACAAAAAAAAGTAAAACAACCACAAACAACTTTTGATGTTGTACTGGGTTCTAGTGGATTTTCTGTTCATAGTTTGTCTTCTAGTTCCTCTCCCTTAAATAGCAACTTTCTTTTAAACTAACTCCCCTCTGATTGGCTGGCTCTCAAAAATATAAGGTTCGGACAACTAGTTTGGGTTACTGCTGTATGCCTGAGATGACCATATTCATCACACAGCATCCATGGTCAGTGACATCATTACATATAAGAGTAGTAATAATTGTCTGAAAGTGAGCATTTTTTTAGCTGAAGGTTAAAAGGATGACTTACTTCATTATTTGAAATTGTGACTATTTAATATGAGCATCAACCATTCTAACTGTTATATCTGATAGTTATATATGAGAGAAAATGAAACACATTAGAGGTTTACTTTAAACCCTTAATGGGTTTTTTTTTTTAACACTAACAGTTTTAGTCTACTCTCACAACAGCATTCCAGTGGCTATCACCAACCAATGATATTAAAGTATTGCCCATCTATAACACAAACACTTAACAGGCAAAGCTAAACTTGACGTAGATTTGCTTTCATTATAAATATTCCTGCCATCTCACATGAAAACTCCTCAGGCAATGAGGCTTAAATAGTGTCACTCATAAAATGGTGATTAGCCTGACAATGTGTTAATGTGTCATTACAACAGTCAAAAAAAAAAAAAAAAAAAAAAACAAAACACACAACGAAAA